>JASPKP010001105.1:17500-32259 GCA_030674155.1 Stramonita haemastoma | reverse complement strand
TGAGGCAGTCCACCCAGAGCTGTCATATTCTCAGATTCGCTGTCTGTGCTTTAGACCATTCCAAATATGCAGAGGCAGGGGCGTTGAGTTTTGAATGGTCTGAAGCACTACAGCTCTTGTAGCACTACAGTAGTCCACTGACCATGCAGTCATCCAGTGGGTTTCTTCACACTGCAGCATCCATGGCAACAAGGAAACTGACCTACCTGCAAAGGTAAGAGGTCAGATGACTCAAGAGCAGAAAATGACGTATGAGGTAGTAAAGTCAACATTGAAGGATGCATTTTCAGCAGCACTCTACTTTAAATAGTAAGGGTGATACTGCCTCATGTTCAGAGAAGACCAAGTGACCATTGTAAGACTGAGGACTGGACACTGCAGACTCGGACATATCATGTTAGCCAAGTTCCCCATTGGTGATTCTGTGACATGCCCCTGCACATGTCCCATAACAATGAAAACTTCCTCCAGACTTGTGCAATACACCAAAACCTGAGGGCTGATATCTAGCCTACTGACCTCACAGTGCACAAATCTAATATCCCTCAGTCAAGAGTGCTATATTTAGTGTGCCCCTTCCTTTTACCTAATCCCAAGTGTGGTCAGTTCCTGCTATAATTAGCACCAGCTGGCCCATCTAGGCTGGGATGGGATGGATTAATTAGCATCTGAGAGGAGCTGAAAGTTGGGGTGAACTGACAGCTGTGACCTGTCAATGAGGGACAAGTTCTTTGGACCCCTGGAAGGCCTTTGGCACACCATGGCATTTGTCAGGACCTCTGGAGTTGCTGCCTGAGCATTCAACCAGGAAGAATTAAGAAGACTATATGGCATCATATCAGAGTAGCTATGATGTTTATCAGGTCTATTACAGCAAGAAACGGACTGAGCAGAGGTGGCTTCGTGTCAGTCTTTAGCCTTTGAAGGCACTTTACATGTACTGCCCCCATCCACCAACAGGCCGTTTTTTGCCTTGTATTGGTAAACAGGTACCCTGCAAAATTTGCAGAATATTGAACAGGCAGTGATTTCTCTATGATAACTTGGAATTGCAGATCAACATATTTCCCTATTACAATTCATTGCGTGGCTTTAATCATAGGTATTTGTTTTAGACAAGTGAATATCCACAAACAGAGACTTGACCAAAACCCCACCGATGACACGCCTTATGTCCCATAAAGCTGTCTTTAAAAGCAAAATATTCCTGTAAAAAATAACAAAGCAAACTGTAAATGCCTTTTTTTGGAAGCTGAGAATAAATCAACATTTGGTTACAGACCAACTCCGCCATTGCCTGGTCCCAAGTCCAGGATGCGATAAGGAGGAGGGTCTTGCGTTGGGCTAGCAACCCACCATGTAAAGAAATTTACGCTACAGAAACGCCAACAAAATCTTCAAATCATCAAATCTTGGGTGATGAGCTGGGGACTGATGCAGCAATGCATCAGATGAAGAGTAGAGATGAAAGCCGAAAGGAAGTTTCTACTCCAACGGAGTCCTTGTCGAAACCCAAACAACAAGTGAGAATGGCAGCATGGAATGTACGAACGATGTATGAAAGTGGAAAGACAGCACAAATTGTGAGGGAGATGAAAAGATACAACATTAACATTCTAGGCATCAGCGAGATGAGATGGACAGATTCCAGAATTATGGCTCTTGGTACAGGAGAAACAGTGTGCTATTCCGGGCGTAATGATTGACAACACCAGGAAGGAGTTGGAATTCATTATGGACAGGCAGACAAGAAAGAGTCTAATGGGATGGGAGCCAGTCAGCGCCCGAATCATCAGAGCCAGGTTCTTCTCCAAGTATGCAAAGACCACCTTGATACTGTGCTACGCACCCACAGACCAAGCTACTGAAGAAGAAAAAGACCTGTTCTATAGCAACCTCCAAGAACAACTCGACAGGACACCTCGACATGACATACTTCTTCTGATGGGCAATTTCAATGCAAAAGTTGGAGCCGATAACATTGGATATGAATCATGCATGGGAAAAGAAAGTGAGGGAGAGCGAAACGACAATGGGCAGCGTTTTGTAGATTTGTGTCTGGAGAACGGCCTAGTGATAGGAGGCACCATCTTCCAGCACAAAACCATTCACAAGTTGACATGGGTGTCACCAGATGGGAAGACGAGCAACCAAATAGACCACATTGCCATCAACCAGAAATGGAGGAAGACAATGAAAGATGTCAAGGCATTGAGAGGGGCAGACGCAGGCAGCGACCACCATCCTGTGTTGTGCAAATTACAACTCAAGCTGAAGAGGACACACAAAAAGAACAGAGAACAACCTTTTGACTCTGGGCGACTGAAAGATCCAGGAGTGAAGGCCCAGTTCACAGTGGAGTTGACCAACAGGTTTAAAGCTCTTGAAGACTTTCCAGCAGATGATATCAACACCCTTTGTGATGGTATGCAGAAAGTATTTACTGATGCCAGTAAAGATGTACTGGGCTACAGGAAAAGAGAGAGGAAAGAATGGATCTCAGAAAGCACCTGGAATCTTATTGATGAAAGAAAAGCAGCAAAACAACTCATGCTAACTGGCAGTGAGGAGGACAGATCTACAGCTGCAGAGACTTACAGAGAACTGAACAGAGCAGTCAAGAAGAGTGTCCGGAGAGACAAAAGAAAATACACAGACACTTTAGCCTCAGAAGCACAGTTAGCCTCTGAAAAAGGTGACAGCAGAACTGTGTACAAGATCACCAAGACTCTCACCGGAGGATTCACCAGCAAGACAACAGTAGTCAAGGACAAGGAAGGGAAAGTCCTCATGAAGGAAGAAGACCAACTCAACAGATGGGCCGAACACTTCACAGAAACACTGAACAGACCAGATCCTGATGAAGAGGCAATCATTGAGGACACAGGGTTCCTCATTGAAATGAAAAGAGGACGTATCACACAGCAAGAGATTCAAGAAGCCATTAGACAGGCGAAAGGAAACAGAGCACCTGGTGAAGACAGAATCACTGCAGATATGCTGAAGGCAGACCCCACTGTGAGTTCCAGAGCATTGGAAAATCTCTTCAATAAAGTGTGGGAGGAAGAGAAAGTACCAGACACTTGGAAGAAAGGCATTATCATCAAGCTACCCAAGAAAGGCGGCTTAGCAACATGTGGAAACTGGAGGGGCATAAATCTACTCTCTGTCCCAGGAAAAATATTTTGCAGAATTCTCCCGCAAAGAATGAGACAAACTATCGAGAGAGTTCTCAGAGAGGAACAAGCTGGATTTAGAAGTGGAAGAGGATGTACAGACCAAATTTTCATCTTACGCACCATTGTGGAGCAGTCGCTTGAATGGAACTCTTCACTCTATATCAACTACATCGACTTTGAAAAGGCATTCGACAGCATCCATCACCCCTCACTCTGGAAGATTCTCAGAGCTTACGGATTCCCACCAAAAGTCATCAACATTCTCAAAGATATGTACGCTGACAACCAGTGCTGTGTGCGCCACAATGGACAACAAAGCGAATGGTTCCACGTGAAGACTGGTGTCAGGCAGGGCTGCGTGATTTCACCAACGCTCTTCCTTGTCGTCATTGATTGGGTGTTGAGGAAAGCTACAGAAGACCGACCAAGAGGACTGGTATGGGGACTGACATCCCAGCTTGAGGACTGTGACTTTGCAGATGACATTGCTCTCCTCTCACACACTCAGACGGACATCCAGGAAAAAACAACAAAAGTTGATAAAACAGCAAGAAGCGTGGGACTCAAGATCCACCCAGACAAGACAAAGATCATGAAAGTAAAGACAAAGAGTGCACGGAAGACAAATGTGCGTGGCGCAGACTTGGAAGAAGTACAACACTTCAAATACCTTGGCAGCTACATCTCGTCCAACAGTGATATTGAGAAGGAGGTCTCAACTAGAATTGGTCTTGCAGCACAGGCCTTCAACAGACTGCAAAACATCTGGAAGTCAACAGTCTTGCAGACCAACACAAAACTAAAAGTGTACAAATCAAACGTCCGCTCAGTTCTCCTCTACGCCTCAGAGACCTGGAGAACCAACAAAAAGATTGAAAGCCGACTCAGAGGCTTTGAAAGCAGGTGTCTTCGCCGCATCCTCAAGATCCACTGGGAACAACATGTTACCAATAGAGAAGTGAGCAAAAGGACTGGCATCAACAATATCATAGAAGAAGTGAAACAAAGGCGATGGAGGTGGCTGGGCCATGTCCTCAGGATGAACAAGACCCGACATCCACATGCTGCACTCAGATGGGCACCACCTGGAAAAAGGAAGAGGGGCAGGCCATTAGGTACATGGAGGAGAACTATAGAAGAAGAAATGAAAATAATGGGCAAAACATGGAATGAAATCAGCTGGCTTGCCCAAGACAGAGATGGCTGGAGGAGACTTGTTGGCGCCTTTTGCTCCACCCGGAGCGAGGAGGATTAAGTAAGTGGTTACAGACCTGAAATATCCAGTGTTACAAGATCACAAAAAATCACAAGTAAAGAAAAGAACTAAAGAAAAGCAAGAGAGTGTGTGTGTGTGTGTGTGTGTGTGTGTGTGTGTGTGTGTGTGTGTGTGTGTGTGTGTGTGTGTGTGTGTGTGTGTGTGTGTGTGTGCATGTGTGCATGAGTGCATGTGAGAGTGTTGGTGTGTGTTTTGGGGGAAGCATTACTGGGAAAAGTATGAAGGGTTTAGAGTTAAGGAAACAGAATTGGATCAGAAGTCAGCAATTTAATATAAAAAAGAAAAACCTATCTGTCATAGGTGTGAGGAAGACGACTTGCAGCTGAGGAGGAGGCACAGCTGTAAAGTTGATGGACAGATCAATGGAAGCATCAGTCTGTTGAACCCACAACTCAAACTGTAACTTGTGCCCAGGACTCACTGCCCGTCTCCATAGAGGATTACACAGAAAATCCTTTTTTGTATACTTCGCTTCATCGTCTATAAGCCACACTAGATAAGAACAATTTCTAAGCAATTCACAATAAGGAAAACAGGGAACTGTGTTGAGATAGATGAGCATTTCTATGACCATACCTTGTGGTGCAACAAACTCTATAGTGCAAGTTCCCTTTGTGCTATAACCTCTTTGAGCAAAGGATATCTGCCCAGCAGTATTGCTGACTCGTCGTGTCTTCTGACCATGCAAACAAACCAGGATATCCGTGGACGTGATGGATATAAAGTCACCAACAGAGACGGGTGCAGCAGAGCTTGTGGAGTCAGCAGTGGCAGAAGACAGGGAAGCTGTGCTGATGGAAGTCTGCTCCACCTTGGGAACACGTTGAGAGTCCAGGGGTTGCCGAGTTGTTGGAGCATCATAGCTCACATTCTGAAGGAAGTCGATGTTGGACGCTGTTGTATAGTTCACAGTTACTTTCTGTAAATCTCTTGTGTCCCTGTATCTTGTAGTCAAGCTTTGGTTTAGGTCACTGGGAGAGAAATCAGTCATAGTTGTAGTTGTATCACCAGGTCTCTTGCTTCCTAACTCTAGCCTTGCCTTTTCTTCCATGCCGCCATATGTATTTGTCTTATCAGGACTTTTTAATGTGCTGCTAGTCTCTGTTGAGTCTCCGTCTGATTTTGTAGTGTTGTCTGTCTGTTGTGAAAACTGTGACATGAAAATCATGGGTTCAGCAAACGTCAAGAAGACTAACAACAGACGCATTGTAGTTAAGCTGATGAATTCTGCCAATGTCAAAGCCTTTGGATGTGGACGGACCAACTCTTGCATTGTCCTTACGCTCTCAGTTTTATACCAACTGAGACTTTGTGCATGTTGTTCATAATCCAACTATATCACAATCATCAAGTTATTGATGTGGTTGTCGTGCGCACTTCACCACTGCCTTGCCTTTGCTAAATGAGGTTCAATACCTGCACAAACAATCTAATGCCATAATGGCTGGAATCATTGTAGATGCAAACATTTACACCATCACAAAACACCAACCACAGGATGTCTATTTGTATAAGACAAGGAGAGACTTACCTGGTAAGTTGAGTCTTGTCGAGAATTCTGACGAATTTCTCCTGATGAAACCGGAACAGAGTGCACTTGAGATAAACACCACTTGCCAGCCGTCAGTCATTGAGAGTGCAACGAATAAACACTGAGTCAGTGAAGATACAACACACAGGTTATAGAGCTACTGGTCTATATGGGTGGGTAACAGAATTAAAGGGAGGGCAAGTGCACTCTGTTCTGGTTTCATTAGGAGAAATTCGTCAGAATTCTCGACAAGACTCAACTTACCAGGTAAGTCTCTCCTTGTCTTATACAATTCTAACTCATCTCCCGCTGAAACCTGCACTAAGAGTGCTCTTGAGATATTTAGAGCAACAGTGGTTATGAGTTGCAAAGAGAACAGATCAACTTCATCTTTGACAAATTAGTATTACATAACTTTAGACCTTTCCAAAGTGTGGTTTGCCACAGTTAATCATTTTGCTATAAAAGCAGGTGTAAATAGACTCCCTAGTCCAGCCAGCAGCTGTCATAACAACACTGATAGGCACCTGCAGCCTGGGGCAGGAGCACTAACCACCTTAGTAGGCTGGTGCTGTATAAACATCAGTATCTTAGTCTGCATCAGCTAGAGTGTATGGCTTCCAGTGAGCTATAATAATAGTGTCTCTGTTAACACTATGTTGAGGGCCTGTAAGGCAATGAATTTTTTTTTATTTTTTTTATTTTTTTTTACAATTGTCTTTTCTCAGAGAAGCTGTTCTCAAGTATAATATTAGTGTTGCTACAACACCTAGCCTATCATTTGGTTTAGTCAGTTCTATAGGATCCTGGTGATCCCCATGTCAAGTATGCTTCAATACGCTAATTGCAAATAAAAAGTGCATTTTGTTGTCCATCATTGACATGCCTGACAAGTCTAGTGCATTCAGGTTTTGGCAACATTGTCCAGTGAGGGGAGTAAGAAGCATGGTAAGCTTTTTCCCCTTTATTTAAAAAATTCTTTCAGTGTCAACATTTTAATATATATCTAACTCCACATTGGCATCACAGGTTTTAATCAAGACTTTCCTTAGACTGGTCAGCACTGGATTAGCTTCAAAGCCCCATCCATGAATATTTTAACTAGGTATGTAACACCAAAAGAACATTAACACCATCAACATTTTTAGTGAGGCTTTCTCTTCTGATTTGAGAAAGGCTAGAAAATTGATGGCATTGACTGAAAAAGGTGAAACCTTAGCCTACCACTGCCACTTGTTGATGTACATGTTGTATATTAGACAGTGGATGCCTGCTAGGGAAGCATGATGGTGTCGGCAGCGTCGGCCACATGTATTCCATCTTTGTCAGATATTTGCTTATCAGTACCTTGAGTTCCTTCCTCACATGGTGTTTGAGGTTGGGATCATGGATTGATACAGAAGCTATCTCTATTTGAGAAAAGCAGGGGTCTGATTATCTCCCATTTTTACACCAAGAGATAAAACATCTGGGTTTGTCTGCAGAGGCACAACAGTTATTTCTTCTGTTTTGTCTGGCATTCTTTGGCAGTACTCTTGGAAGCAGCGCAAAGAAAGAGGGTCGGAAACAATGGAAAGAGGGATAATTCAAGCTGATAATGCAAGCATCAATTGCATAAGCATGTCAGTCAGGTCAAAAAGATATCTAGAACAGGTAGTTGGTTTTATGCATGCAGCAAAAGAGTCCCCTTCAGGGAAGAAAGCAAGTAATGCTACAGCCTCCTTAAGAAGGCTTAGTACAAACTACCATTCAACATACCATGAAATGGACAATTTTCTGACCAAGCAGTGCAAGCATACCTGATTGTGATATCTTTGCTGATACATCATTTTCAGATTTCTTTGGTCAATGTCACAGGTTTATGATCTGCTAGATCCCCTTCAGTTAATACAACTAACAGTTATGCTATTGTCAGATCTAATAGAACTGACTACCAATAGCAGAGGACAGTAAAGCCTGTAAGGCCAGAAACATCTCTCAGTTTGAGATAACTTTTGAGTCTTGAGTTGTAGTTTGAGCTTTGTTTTGATTTATATACAGACCTCCCCATCCATGTGAGAGCTGTCAGTAACCAATGTGGCCTAGGTAAGTGTAACTTTAATTTTCCCTCTTTGCTGAGGTAAGTTTGTGATATACCACTTAAGGTTATTTTTATCCACAACAAACAGTGTCCTATATCTGTCCGAATTTCGGCACAACTAACAGTTGTGCTATTGTCAGATCTACTAGAACTGACTATCAATAGCAGAGGACAGTAAAGCCAGTAAGGCCAGAAACATCTCTCAGTTTGAGATAACTTCAGAGTCTTGTGTCGGAATTACCAGCACAATTATTACTTGTGAACAGTGTTTCTACTGCATTTCAGAGTGTGGCAAAGGAGTTTCCCATGGGGAACACCATCAAGCTAGCAACAGACTAGCAGCCCTCGGGCCTAACAAGAGGTCATTGTTAAAATTTTAGCTTTTCTTTGCTTTAGTAGGTGACTGCAAGCACTGAAAGATTCAAGTTCTCTTTCTTCAGTAAGTCTGACACTCAGCTCCTGAGAGTTGATAACAAACCCTTTATGGGATGATTTTCTTGCATGGGTTTAATTATGATTTTTAATCATTTTTTACAAACCCCAAAATATCAGTTTGATTTGACTATGTCAACAGCCCATTCCATGACTTCTGTCTCATGTTCTGTATCCCCTACTACCATGCTCAGAATTATGAGAATATGATCAAAAAACCCCTTATTGTAGCTTAGAAACAGTATAACTTGCCCTTCTATTAAGAAACGTGTGCAACACTCAAAAATGGGCCACTGAATAAACTGCATGATGCAGATCAATTTATGCAAATAATTGTTGTGATAAAATGTAAGGCCTTCCTATATGTTTCCATATCAAACTTTTTACAATCTATATTTCCGTTGAAGGCTTTCAAACTGAGAATCATGTAATAGATTCCATTTCCTATGGAAATATAACAACTTTTACAGGCTCATTCTCTTAGAAACAAAGATTTTTCGCAAGAAAAATATATTCAGTTATTGATTTCTGACTCTACAGCCTCATTTCCTACTGAGCTACTTAGAGTCTGTGGGGTATAACTCAAGGAATATTTTCATCCCTTTGACTGTGTCAAAAACTTATAATATATCAGAAGTGACTTAATTCCACTTCTCTCTTATTTGCCATGCAATAAATGCAATGCAATGATGCAATAAAATTGCAAAAATGCAATAAAAAATTTATCATGAAGTTATTACTCCAATGGGAATATTAATTTTATTTTAAAATGAACTCATTTGGAAAAAGAAAGGATGGTTTCCTTATAGACAAACTTCCCATCACACCTTTCATCTCTTGGGGATTTCCCATTGCCCTCAGACTATCATTGGTTGTCTGGCTGGTAGCACCACCCCAAAATAAAACGAAATATGCCAACTGCTGTTGCTGCTGTGACCCCCATGACACTAGCCTTGACCCCAAGCTTTCCCCCCTACACTCGTTGAGTGAGATGCTCAGTTTCTGAGTAACTTTGGCCTCTTTCAGTGCTCTGTGAAATTTGCCCCGTTGGGTTAAAAGCCATTCACTGCTCACGGCTGTGTGTGCGTAGCACCAAGGCCTGCACTAAGGCCTGCACTGTCTATGGAGTGGCATGTTATGCGTTTCTCTCTACTAGGTGAGAGGTCAAAGGTTGCATGCCCTGTAAGGGAAAGGACATCTGCCAGGGTGTCCTTAGCTGCTCAGGTTGCCTTATAGCTATGCTGACCTGCACGATAAGTTCACAGCAGTGCACATGCACTGTTGCTGAAAAAGCAATGCTCCATTTTGTATATTCCACAGCCAGCTGTTATTGCCGTAGGCATTATAGCTGGCTGACTCCTTAGTGTGCGTTGCACAGAGTCGGCAGATTGTGGAATGCGGTACTTGGCCAGTATGGCCTTGAGCCTGGCATCGTGTAGCTTGACATCTGTTTAATGTAAGTCAGCCCTCTCATCTGACAAGGGTGGTGGTGGTGGTGGTGGTGGTGGGGGGGGGGGGGGGGTTCCCTACAGTGGCTCGCAGTGCAGCAGAAAGTAGGGTGAGGAGGTCAGAAGATGGTTTTCTCCCTCTTTTTCTGTATTTCTTTTCTTCTCATCAGAACTTTACTCCATTTCAAATAAAAAAATTTGGGGTGAGTGGGGGAAATATAATTGTCTCTATTTCCTCAAATTCAGATTAATCATCAGTCAGAAATTAATGATGTTGTTTTTGTTTTTCCCCAAATTATTGATGTTATGGCCTACATTTAGCTTCCAAGTTACTGAAACAAGGCACATACTGTGTGTAAACTTGCTGAGGGAACATCTGTTGAGTTCAGCAGAAAAAACTTCCTCCTCAAGTAAGGGGGAGAAAAGGGGGGGAACTATTATGACTAGGGTGGTACTCACAGTTGAGTCAAACAAGACTGTTTTAAATTGCCCAAATAGGTTACAATTATGTATATATATATATATATAATATATATATATATATATATATATATATATATATATATATATATATATATATATATATATATATATATATATATATACACATTTTCCCCCACAGCCTACACCACAGAAATTCCAAATCCTAGAACATGGAAAAGAAAGGCTGTATACATCCAACAGGAAAAAAGAAAGATCATAGTGCACACACACTCTAAAAGAAAGGCACAGAACAGAAAACAGAGAAGGAAGGCACTCTCCTGATGTGACTGGTCCGGCGGCTAGGCGCAAAACTGACGGCTGGCAAGTGGTGTTTATCTCAAGAGCACTCTTAGTGCAGGTTTCAGCGGGAGATGAGTTAGAATTACATTTAGAGTCATCAGGACGGTTTTTATGGACATACAAACAGACCAAGTGTCTGCCTGAGCTCCAATGATTCTTATGTTGGTATTTTTTCAGTTTGAATTCAGATGTACTTTAGATGCTGGTTACTTAATGAGAACCTGATGGCTTGGCCATGGGCTCAGTTTCTGAGGATTGAGGCCATTGCGTGTGTTTCTATGTCTCCTCGACACTAATGGATAGACATATTCAAAAGAGTGATGACAGACAGTCATTAGTACTTATCCCAAAGCAGGACACCTAATCTACCACTTACTCTTTGGTGATAACATCTTGTGCATCAATGTGTGTTTCAGCTTCCATCATTTCCAGTATGCTTGATACGGCTGAAATCAATAAGCATCCCCACAATATGAAGGTACAAAATCTGAAATATCATCTGCTGTCTTGGACATTCCGTTAGTGTGGTAGACTGACCCGTGGTTTTGATTCCCATTAGAACCCCCTCTTGGTGGATTTTTTTTGCCTTTGGTTGGCTGTTTCAGCTGAGTGTACCATGTACTTAATAATGAACACACACACACACGCGCGCGCGTGCGCGCGGTGGCACGCGCTCACATCTGCGCGTGCATGTATACTCATTCACAATACATACACACACACAAGGGCGCGTACATCTGTGCCTGCATGCACACTGATTCACACACACACACACACACACACACACACACACACACACACACACACACACACACACACACACACACACACACACACACACACACACACACACACACACACACACAGTTTGATGCCCTAATAATGCCTATTTTAACGTATGGAAGTGAAATATGGTTTCCTTATGGTTGTAATGTAAAAGATAACTTCAAAATAGATGATTTATTTAAAATGTGCTTAACCAGTCAGTTTCATTTTGAAAGCACCCACGCAAAATTTTGCAGACAGATATTAGGAGTTCACAAAAAAACAATGGTCTTGCCAGTTTTCGGAGACTTAGGCAGATACCCATTAACGTTAAAAGTTATTAGTCATTTAATAAATTTTTGGATTCACATAATAGATTCAAAAGAAAATAGCTATTTGAAATTGTTATATAATGAAATGCACCAAAACAATGAAAAAGGTCACTGGATTTATATAATCAAAACAATAATTCATAAGATTGGATTCAAGCATGTGTGGAATAATCATAGTACATTAAATATGAAAAGATTATGCTATGCTATAAAAACAAAACTTGAAGAATTATACAGACTGTTTTGGAATCAACAAAAAAAGTTATTTTCTAAGCTGAATTTTTACAACTCTGTTTCACATGTTTACAGATTGGAGCCGTATCTTTTGATATGCAGGAATGAAAATTATAGGCGCCTATTCAGCAGATTTCGCACCAGCTCCCATGATTTAATGATAGAGCAAGGGAGATATATGAATATACTGAAGGAAGAAAGAAAATGCAAATGGTGTAACAAAATAGAAGACGAGTATCACTTACTTGATGTTTGTACATTATATGATGATTTAAGAAAAAAAATTATATCTAATGTCAATATTAAGGAAATGAATAATATGAATAACTACAAGAATCTGAGTAAGTTTTTCAACAACGAGGACTGTCTGCTAGATATGATCAAATATGTGCATGATTCTTTTTCCAGAAGAGCAAGAACATAGATACATTACATATCTAAGAATCTACATCTTTTAAGAATGTTAAATACGTTTACGTTTGGTGTCAAATAAGTCTCGTTCTGACTTAATGGCAATAAAGTTTTCTGATTCTCTGATTCTGATTCTCATTCACACACACACACACACACACACACACACACACACACACACACACACACACACACACACACACACACACACACACACACACCACACATGATTGCTATTCCATTATCCTCGACATAAAGGAATAAATAAATAAAATAAATAAATAAACACACACACATGGCTTTTTTCTCTCTCAAATATGCATTTGTATGATTTTTTTTAGATGGATGGCTTGATGAAAAAAAGCAATTGCACTGCTTATTCAATGTATCATCTGAAAATAAAAGTTTGACTTTGGCTTTGAATTGACACACACGCACACATGCACACGATCAATCAATCAATCAAAAAACCGATCAGTTAATCATTCAATCAATCAGCAATACACAAAGGACAACAGAAATTTAAAGAAATTCATAAGATAAATTCAATCCTTCATAAATCTGAAATGTCGTTTTTAAGATATACAAGAAACTAAAAAAGAATTCTACAGAAAATCCTTGACGGACCTGAGAAGTCATACCTACTTCAAATTATGAACCTATTTTAAAAAGCCAACAGACTATTAGAGATTTTCCGGCAGTTCGGATAAAGAATTATTCTTTTTTCCGTTAATGGGATAGAAGTCGAGGTTTCTGCCTAAGCGACTATTTTTGCCCACCATTAAGGCAACTGCATGCCGACTTCGCAGATGGTCATTTTTTTCTAATATAGCAAATAAGCTCATATATGAGTGGTATAGTAATAATAATAATAATAATAATAATAATACATTGAATTTATATAGCGCTATATCTTGTAAAAACTAATCAAAGCGCTTGCACTCGACCCTCACAACAAACAACCAATGACAATAAATAATTCTAGCAAATTCGAAAGCACACACGCGCGCGCGCGCACACACACACACACACACACGCACACACGCACGCACGCACGCACGCACGCACGCACGCACCCCACACACACCACACACTTATAGAGGTTATACATTTTGACAGGGTGAATGGAATTTCAATTGTTGAAGGCAGGGACAAATAGGAGATGAAAACAGAAGGCAAAAATCTTAGGTTTGAAACAAGTGTGTCTTGAGGTTAGATTTAAAAGTGTCATATGTAGGCTTTTGCCGAAGGGAGAGAGGGAGGTCATTCCAGATTGATGGACCAGAAATAGAGAAAGAGCGGCGGCCAACGGTAGATAGGTTGAATCTCGGAATTTTTAAGGATAGGTATCTGCAGCCGAGCGGAGGGAACGAGAAGGTGTGTACACGTGAAGACATTCACAGAGGTAGGAGGGTGCTGTTTTGTGGAGACATTTATAACAGAGAGTACTGATCTTGTAGTTAACTCTCTGTGGCACAGGCAGCCAGTGGAGAGATTGCAAGAGAGGAGTAATGTGTTCAGATTTTTTCTTTCTGAGGACCAGTCGAGCTGCAAAGTTTTGTATACGTTGGAGAGAGTGGATAGATGATGCTGGCAGACCAGCCAAAAGAGAATTGCAATAGTCCAGACGTGAAAGAATAAGAGAAGTGACTAGTTTGGATGTTGCATCAGTGGACAGGTACTTTCGAATTGCACTAATACGCCGTAGTTGATAGTAGCATGACTGACAGGTCTGGGTGATGAATTTTTGCATGGAGAGTGTGTTGTCAATAACGACTCCTAGATACTTTACAGCACTGGATAGAGGGACTGACATATTGCCGAATTCTATTGAAGTTGTTGTGATAAAAGACAGTTTGTGTTTGGTCCCTACAAGCATGGATTCGGTTTTATCTGCGTTTAATTGTAATTTGTTCTGTATCATCCAGTTTTGGATATCTTGAAGGCAGTAGGACATATTTGTCAATAGAGAAGGCAGGTTTTCAGGTGTATCACTGCTTAGAATATGAGAGTCGTCTGCATAAAAGTGATGGTTGATCTGATGACGGTTAATAACATGTGATAGGGGAGAAGTATAGAGAGTAAAGAGAACAGGGCCTAGAACAGATCCTTGAGGGACTCCGCATTCTAGTTTGGTTGGTGTGGAATGAATCTTGTTTACTGCCACAGTTTGGAATCGTATTATAAGAACATAAGAGTATAGTAAGAACAATTTCAAAAATCTAAAAGAATGTAGCAACACAAAGCATATTACCGTGACGAATTCATTTTAGGAAAGCCAGTCTGGG
>JASPKP010001105.1:0-10000 GCA_030674155.1 Stramonita haemastoma | reverse complement strand
CAAGTCACGCACCATGGGGTTCCCTCGCCTTTCATCAAGTGAACGTGAGTGATATGAGAATGACCGTGCGTATCCTGATGAGCACTGTCGCCTCCCTTCGGTTTTTGACACACAGGGGGAAAACCTCTTTCAGGTTGGGAGGGATCTGAAAAAGTTTGTTGTCTGTCTGAGCGTTTCCAATTCCTCCCGCCAGAGGGAGTACGCCTATTGTTCGCTTCTAGGTTTCAGATCTGTGAACGGCACCGTGGACCCAGAAACCTGCTCCATGACACATTTTATTGTGACTTCTGATTTTCGTCTTCTGAATGAGTGCATTTTTATTACCTTATTATATATAGTGTCATTCCTTTATGTTGTTTGGTACTGCGTATAGTTTTACTGTTTAGTATCTTTTTATCTTGATGTTATCCCTGAAAAGGGCGGGGACTGGATGTAAAAAAGCACATGAATGCTTATCTATTATCCTCGAATAAAAGATTTTGCCTTGCCTTGCCTTGCCTTACCTGGCGAGTTGGTCAGCCTAGAGCTCCAAGGTTCACCAATGGCGAAATTTTGTGCATACCTTCGTGTTTTGCCCACCGTTAAGGTAGCCGTGTTCAACTTCGTAAAGGATGTCTAGACACGACTACAGTGTGCATGCATTTTTACATCCGTCCCCACCGGCAGCAATGGCCTACTCTTCTTTCTTGTGGCTAAACAGGTTTTAACATGTGCATAAGATGCTCTATGTGCGTTCCCACACGGAACCTCGTTTATAGTC
Organism: Stramonita haemastoma; assembly: GCA_030674155.1. Taxonomy (NCBI): domain Eukaryota; kingdom Metazoa; phylum Mollusca; class Gastropoda; order Neogastropoda; family Muricidae; genus Stramonita; species Stramonita haemastoma. Next base: position 9,240 of record JASPKP010001105.1, on the reverse strand, counting down.
TCATCGGAAGGACTTAAGAGGAGTGCATTTGGCATGAGGTTAACTCCAGGGAAAAATTCTTTTGAGAATGTGTCTCGTTAGTAGCTCCAACCTAGGATCGATTTTGGGTTGTCAGAACTCCAGCCCAACGCTCTAACCAGCAGGCTATTCTGTCCCCAGAAATGGCATTAAAAAAGTAACAAGGGAATAAAAGAAGGAGCATACTCTAAAAAGTCAAACAAACAGATGAGAGATGGTCATCACAGTTGTATCAATGGGGTTGTGATAAAAATTCGAGAGACACACTGTACAAAAATGATCACCAACAAAAGGAAATTCTTTACAGCAGTGTGTTGTTGTGTTGTATCTCATAAATGAATTTCTTTTTCACTCCTCGTGGAGAGTTCGGAGGCTCACCAATGGTGAGATCTTCCCTGTGCGGGCGTTTTTGCCCAGCATCAAGGTAGCCACATTCCGATTTCGGGGATGTATGCTGAGTATGTTCGAGTTTCCATAACTCATTTAATACTGATATGAATTGCTGGGTCTTCAATGGGCATGTTTGATCTTCTGCACGTGTATCATACACTAAGGGAATTAAATTAATGCATTGGCAGGTCTGCATTTAAAGTTGATCTGGGAGATCATAAAAATTCCCACCTTCAATTCCCCAGACGCTGCCGAGATTTGAACCCACAACTTCATGGACCCACAGGACTAAAGTACAACGGTCTTAACCACTTGGCTGTGGGGTCCATTGATAAGCTAAAATGAATCCAGCTTCACAGGTTGGTGGACTTTGTACACAGTGCACGTTGCCACGTTACTGTCCACGAGTAAAACCTATAGAGAGCTGACTAACCTCCCCCCCCCCCTTTAGTCAGTGTAGAAAGGGTGCTGATGGGGAACGGGATAGCTCAGGGGTCAGAGCACTGCTTTCCCCAAGCTAAGGTTAAGCAGCACTGAGCGTGATTACCAAGTAGATGGGTCACAGTCTGGGTACCTTGGCTTCAGCACAGCCCCCCAGTTTACTCAACTGTTAATGGGTACCTGCACTCTTAAGGGACAGTAATAATAAAGCAGAGTGGGAGAGGAGATGGGCGCTGCCCTTAATACACTGGCCTATGGAAAAGCTGAAGTCTGTGACACCTGCTCCCAACAACCCATAAGTTGTAGGGACATACTTACCTTTGGAAAACCTTCACCTTTTGGACAGGGTAATGACATAAGGGCGGGAAAGTTGCTGTCAGTCTGGACTAGAGGACAACACTATAATTATCTAACCTTCACCTTCATCTTCACCTATCCCCTTGTCTTGTAGACTGTTGGGGCACCACTGAAGATTTGCACCCAGTTTCCCCCATTCCTTGTGGTTTTCAGATGTCAGTAGAAAGTTGTTCCACTCAAGGCGCATCCACTCTCTGATGTTTTCTTCCCATCGTTTTCTCTGTCTGCCTCTTCCCCTCACTCCCCTTACTGTTCGTGTAGGACAGTCTTGGTCAGTCCAGATGTTGGCCTGACATGTCTGTACCACTTTAAATTGCCTCTTTTTATTTGGATGAAGTCAAAAGCTCTTCATATCTATGGCTGGGTGACGTTTTCATCTCTGGTTGTCATTTCCTCATTTGTAATGTGATCTGTGTATGAGATCACAAGTTTCCAAAAGCATTACTATCTCCATTGCTTGTATCCTTCTCTCAACGTCTGCTGTTTGGTCCACGTTTCTCATGCACACAAAATTATGGACATGACCAGGGAAGGCATCAGTCTAATGGAACCCATCATCTATCAAATTGTTAAAACCACAGATGCATAAGAGTCTTGCCACTACATCCCCCCAAAAGAGTAGACCAACAAATCATTGTATTGTATTGTATTGTATTTGTATTGTATTGTATTGTATTGTATTGTATTGTATTGTATTGTATTGTATTGTATTGTACACTACTCTGCTACCTGGAGAAGAGTGTGTCACCACAAGAGCAGCGCCACCCACTACCTTTCTTTTGTTCCTGTATGTATGTGTATTTGGATAGCTCAGCGGTCACAGTACTCCTTTCCCCAAGTCAAGTTAAGCAGTGTGGAGTGTGGTTACCTCTTGAATGGGTGACTGTTCATGCGCCTTGGTTTTAGTATATATATACGTACAGTTCGCCCAGCTGTAAATGGGTACCTGCCCTCTTTAGGGTCAGGGATGGTAATTCAGCGTGGGAGAGGATATGCGCCACCCTCAATATGCTGGCCCCTGTAAAAGCTAAGGTCTCTGAAGCCTCACTCGCCTACAACCGCCTATGTTATGGGACACCTTTACCTACCTTTTTACCTATCATTGCATATTCTCCTTTACAATGACAGCCCCTTCCTTTCCACTGGAGAGGTCTCAATGAGATGCTTTCTTCACATTAGTGCGAAAAAATGCCGGAGACTAAACAGCGTGCTCCTTTCATGAAGCAGAGAAAAAGAAAGTTTATTGTCCAGTAGCCAGAAAATCTGTGAGGAGTAAACTGGATATTGTACACTTTATATGTGTGTTTGTGTGTTTGTTTGTGTTGTGTGTGTGTGTGTGTGTGTGTGTGTGTGTGTGTGTGTGTGTGGTGTGTGTGTGTGTGTGCGCGCGCGTATGTGTGTGTGTGTGTGTGTGTGTGTGTGTGCGCGCGTATGTGTGTGTGTGTGTGTGTTTGGGGGAGAGCCTTTGACACTCCAAGTCACCGATTTTTTCTCAGGGATGGTGTCTAAACACTGCACCTGTGTGCATGCTGTATTCTTTTTTATTATTACTTACATTATTACTTATTCTTTTTTATTATTACTTTGTGGTCATCCTCTCCTACCGGCAAACAATGGCTTGCTCTTCCAAAAGGCCGAACCAGTTTTTTAATGTGTGCACAAGATGTGCTAGTGCATTCCTAAACGAGGCCTTCGTTTACAGTCTGGTCCAAATGACACACACGCACAGACACACACACACAGACACACAGACACAGACAGACAGACAGACAGACAGACAGACAGACAGACAGACAGACACACACACACACACACACACACACACACACACACCATCAGTCATCAGTCAGTCAGTCAGTCAGTCATTCGGATGAGACTATAAACCGAGGTCCCGTGTGCGACGAACGCACGAAGAACATGTTGTGCACACGTTAAAATCCCGTTCCGCCTTTCGGAAGAGCAGGCCATCGTGTACCGGTAGAAGCCGATGGCAAAATTAAAAAAAAACAGCATGCACACAGGTGTCCTGTTTAGACACCATCCCTGAGAGGAAAAAAAAGGGTAGGCCCTGCACTTGTGGCCATGCGCAGCCCGAATTTCATGCAGAGAAATCTGCTGTGATATAACGTGGTATCAGATAAAAATAAAATAAAATAAAACACACACACACACGCACGCACGCACGCACGCACACACACACACACACACACACACACACACACACACACACAGAATGAAATAAAAAATAATAAAACACACAGACACACACACCTGCTCTGTTCCCACTTGTCCCACCCTTATGGAACGTCAGTGCCCCGTTTCTTCAGTTCAACTGCATCCAAACAATGGGTGTAACATCTAGATCTTCACCAGCCCCTCTAGCCATTTTTGTTTAACACAGAACCCCCCCCCTAGAACAATTTAGAGCCTGAGACAGCAACACATCCAAAGACAAAGCAAACAGGGCATAATGGAAAATATTGGGGGTGGGGTGGGGAGAAGGATAGCCAAGTGGTTAGAGCATTTCGATTGCAAAATGAGGGCCCGTGATGGTGATGAGCCTGGGTCCGAGCCATCATCCACCTTCAAAGGGAGTTTTTTCTCTGAAGATAACACCAGTACTGACTCCATTGCCTCAAAGTCCTTCAGATGAGACTAGATACTGAGGCCCCATGTGTCAATTCACACAGAACACCTTGGGCGCAAGTTACTACCCGATCTGCCTTTCGGAGGTTGCATGCTGCATTCACTGTTGGATCCACCATGTTGGTTGTCACTGCTATGTCCACTGGTTTCAGTCACAAGACAATAACCACACTGTCCCTCTCTCCTGCCACTTTCCAGCTGGAGACTGCATTGTCAGTCAGCAGGGTGTCTAAGGTCCTCTCCACAGCCACTGGAAGTCCAGTAACTGGCATGTTTAGACTGAATTACAAGTTTTACTGCTGCTCACAGAAAATGTAGCCCTGTCCATTGGTCCTCACTGACCAGAGAGAGAGAGAGAGAGAGAGAGAGAGAGAGAGAGAGAGAGAGAGAGAGAGAGAGAGAGAGAGAGAGAGAGAGAGAGAGAGAGAGAGAGAGAAGAGAGAGAGAGAGAGAGTATTTTATTAATACATAAGAAAAAGACTGAAAGAAAAAAATGATAATTCCTTATAATTATAACAAAAGACATTGAATCTGTGTCAAACTTATCTGAAAACCCATAGTACAAATAAACACTTTAGGATATAAAGGTATAAAATTAATTCTCTCGAATGCAGATCAAGGCCTTGATACTTTTAACAGTCAATGCACATCCAAGATAATCAAAGATTTCAAAACTAACGAGCATAAACACAACCCCTTGCTAATATTTCCAAGACCCAGAAATAACCTGTACAAATGGAGCTTTTAGTATTTAGGCAGTGATTATGGAGTAATGTTGTCAAATGTTTGAATGTTATCAATAGCAAAACACATCTAAAAATATTTTTCAGATAAAAAAAATGTGTTTAGATTAGGACTTGTAATTTGTACATTTATTTCTGCTGTACGCATTATCCTTTTCTGTTTTACTTGAACATCTTTATGATCGAGTTTATTGTTGAAGCTGAATTCCGACTTCAGATGTATGCTGGGTGTGTTCATGTTTCTGTAACCCACTGAGCCTTGAGAGGATTTCTGGGATCTTTAGCGTGCATGATTGTGATCTTCTGCATGTGTATTTACACGAATTGAATTAAGGCACTGGCAGGTCTGGGCTTGAAGTTGACCTGGGAGATGGTAAAAAATTTCCACCCTAAATTGATGAGACGTCACCGAGATTCAAACCCAGGACTTCATGGACCCAGGTCAGCTTTAAATTTCGCTGCGTTCAATCCAGGGGAAACTACCGGGAAACTTAGATGTAGTATTCCTGTAAAAGTTGTTACCTCCTTTTAACTGAAAGTCGTCTTGGGTGTTTTTCTTTTCGGCTTTTTTGTTCGTATGTGTTGTCACCTACCCTATGGTAAAGCAATCTGTGATTTGTGACATGATTTATTTAATACATGATCTGTAGACAAACATTTGGTTTCAAAGTGTCCTGTGGCATGATTTATTTGTTCCTTTACTTGATGTGTAGACAAACATTTTGGTTTCAAAGTGTTTCTGTGGATCAGGGGTCTTGAGGTAACGGACCTGCCTAGAAAGCGAAAAGTCCGGATTTGAAGTGTGTGATGGTTCGATTCCCGGTTGGTCCCGAAACTTTTCCCCCATCCACTAGACTGTGAGTGTTGGTTTGGGTGCTAGTCTTTCGTATTGGACAACAAACCAAGGTCCTGTATGCTGCATACAATTAGTGCACGTAAAAGAACCCACGGCAACAAGGGAGATGTTCCTGGCAAATTTTTGTAGAAAAAAGCCACTTGGATAGGTAACAAATACACATGCAGATCGGAAACGAAAAAAATACATAATGGGTGGCGCTGCTCTTTTGGCGACGCGCTCACCCCAAGGAGAGCAGCCTGAAAGTCACAGAGAAAACTCTGCCATTACTTAAAGTAGTGTACAAAACAAAAACTATGAAACATGACTTTACTGTAAAATCAACTCTTTACCCAGTGGATGAGATGCTGGGTGCGTCTTGCCTTGTATGGTAAGAATACTTATGTTTTCCTCTTTTCTGTATTTCTCGATAAAATAAAAACAATTCTTAGAAAATAAGAAAAGTATGCGTAAAAACGTGGGTTTTGTTCTTATAAAGTGGACATAATACTTTTTAATCATATCTAATGTCCATGGTTTTGTCATTTTGTGTAGATGTATTGAATTTTTAAAATAAGGCGAAGATAGCCCGTCAAAGCAAAATTAGTTAGTCAGTTTCATTGCAACTCCATTCAGTTCTAAGCAAATATACCCCCCCCCCCCCCCCCCCCCGGGAATGTCTGGGGGGTTTCAGTATAAATAACATCCTAACCTTTTGGAAATTCTTTGCTAGAGATTAATTTTCTTCTTTTCTACCACTCCTTTGTTTCTCTCTTCTCTCGCAATTTATCCTCTTCATTTCATGTCTACTTTCGTCCTCCAGCCCATTCTCCTGCCTTATTTTCATGCAAATCTAAAACTGTTTCCTATAACTTTCTGATGAGCTGCCCTAAAGAGGGAACATGTCGGCTGAAGCCAGTGAATCAGACCTCCTGCAGAATTACAAGACCAGGAGAAAACCTTGCATGTGCATTCTACCTGATATGGCCAAGGAACACAGAAGGAGAAGAAGAAGAAAAGAAGAAGAAGAAGAAGAAGAAGAAGAAGAAGAAGAAGATAGAGAAGAGAAGAAGAAGAAGAAGAGAAGAAGAAGAAGAAAGAAGAATTCTGAAGAAGAATAAGAAGAATTCTGCAGAATAAGAATTCTGAGGATAAAGAAGAAGAAGAAGAAGGAAGAAGAAGAAGAAAGAAGAAGAAGAAGAGAAGAAGAAGAAGAAGAAGAAGAAGAAGAAGAAGAAGAAGAATTCTGAGGAATTCTAGAATAAAAGGAGAATTCTGAGAAGAAGAAGAAGAAGAAGAAGAAGAAGAAGAAGAAGAAGAAGAAGAAGAAGAAGAAGAAGAAGAAGAAGAAGAAGAAGAAAGAAACAAGAACAAGAACAAGAACAAGAAAAGAAGAAGAAGAAGAAGAAGAAGAAGAAGAAGAAGAAAGAAGAAGAAGAAGAAGAAGAAGAAGAAGAAGAAGAAGAAGCAGAAGAAGAAGAAGAAGAAGAAGAAGAAGAAGGATGCTGAAGAAAAACTCTTTAAAAAAATCAGAAGAAAAATTCTGAAGAAGAGTTCAAAAGAAAAATTAAGAAAAGAAGAACAAGAAGAAGAAGAACAAGAAGGAAAGAAGAAGAGAAGAAGAAGAGAAGAGAGAAGAAGAAGAAGAAGAAGAAGAAGAAGAAGAAGAAGAAGAAAGAAGAAGAAGAAGAAGAAGAAAGAAGTTTTGGGCCCAAATCTTTTCCCCCATCCATTAGACCATGAGTGGTGGTATGGGTGCTAGTCTTTCGAATGAGACGATAAACCGAGGTACGTGTGCTACACATCATTATTTAGCGCACGTAAAAGAACCCACGGAACAACAGGGTTGTCCCTGTCAAATTTTTTTTTTGAAAAAAGCCACTCTGATAGGGTAACAAATTTAGTTGCAGACAGGAAAAAAATAATAATGGGTAGGCGCTGCACTAGTGGCGACACGCTCTCCCCGGGGACAGCAGCCCGAATTTCATGCAGAGAAATCTGGTGTGACAAATAGTGGTATAAAATAGAAAATGAAATAAAGAAGAAGAAGAAGAAGAAGAAGAAGAAGAAGAAGAAGAAGAGAAGAAGAAGAAGAAGAAGAAGAAGAAGAAGAAGAAGAAGAAGAAGAAGAAGAAGAGCTGCAACATTAACAACACCTACATCAACGATAACAACAAAGGCAAGAACAAGAACAAGAAACAAACATTGCGATGGTAGCTGTGAACACCAATGTAACGAAGTAGAATGTCGTTATTGATTTTGTTCTTCTTGATGTTGTTGTTGCTGCAGTTGTTGCTGGTGTAGCTGTTGTTGTTGCTGTTGTTGCTGGTGTGGCTGTCTATGTTGTTGTCATGTTCCCCAGCTCAACGCTCTGGAGGGTCCCCTAGAACAGGCACTGTTGTCTGAACTCAGCACACTTGGGAATCACTGTGATATCATCAGTGTACACTGCGTGAACACTTTTTTCAAGTACCTTGCCACATAGGCAGCCATTCTCTGACTTCAGAGCGTTTTTTCTCTGTTTTACAAGAGAGACACAGAGAGGGGAGAGAGAGAGAGAGAGAGAGAGAGAGAGAGAGAGAGAGAGAGGGGAGAGAGAGAGAGAGAGAGAGAGAGAGAGAGAGAGAGAGAGAGAGAGAGAGAGAGAGAGGAGAGAGAGAGAGAGAGAGAGAGAGAGTTGTTATTCAAAGAGTTTGTGGCTGAGGACACAATCTCAACATTTTACAACAGAATAACATTTTGATAATGTAAGGGTCCACACTTTGGTTCCACAAAAAACTGACAAAGCTTTTGGCCTGGGCCAAGTATCATTTCGAGAATGAATGACTGTTGGAATGTTTGTAGCCCAAAATGACTGATTGATTGAGTTATTGATTGAGAGAGTGGCTGAGTAATTGATTAATTGATTGGCTGATTCGTTGATTGACTGATTCGTCGATTCGTTGATATATTGATTGTTGATCATCATTTCCAAGGATGACAAATAAGCATTAAAATACTTTTCTTTCATCCACTCCTGAAAGAGAGAGAGAGATTGATTGTTTGATTGATTAATTGATTGATTGATTGAACAACACTCTTTATACTGAGAAAGTGATTGACTGAAAATTTTAATGACTGAATAATATTCATACAGAGAGATTTGATTTGATTGATTCTTTTATATCGAGGATAATAGAATAAGCACTATTTTGCGTTTTTTACATCCAGTCCCCGTGTGTATGCAGTTGTGTAAATGTCATCTGTTCCCACCGGCACACGATGGCCTACTCTTATGAAAAGCGGAACAGGATTTAACGTATGCACAAGATGTTCTGCGTGTGTTCGCACATGGGCCTGGGTTTAAAGTCTCATCCAAAGGACTTGTGGGGAGAGTGGAGTCCCCATGGATGTTAACTCCAGGAGAAAAATCTCTTCCGCCGGAATCGAACCTGGGTCTCAAATTGCCAGGGCAATGTGACCCCTCAACAAGAGAGAGAGAGAGAGAGAGAGAGAGAGAGAGAGAGAGAGAGAGGAGAGAGGAGAGAGAGAGAGAGGAGAGAGAGAGAGAGAGAGAGAGAGAGAGGAGAGAGAGAGAGAGAGAGAGAGAGAGAGAGTTGAACTCTCTTATGGTAACATTTTCTTGCTGTCAATGCTGTAGCTGTTCCGTGAAGCACGCGCAAAATGACCGTGTTCACCCCTAGAGGGGAATGCCGGGAACTGAGTTGCTTTCTAGCCTGAGCCCTCTCACTGTCACTGAACAGTCGACAAACTGGAGGCCACCACTGCACAAGAATTTGTGTGTGTCTTGTGGCTGCTCGGCCATTTTGA
>JASPKP010001104.1:0-32260 GCA_030674155.1 Stramonita haemastoma | reverse complement strand
CCACTTCTCCCAAAAAATCTTTCGAATTAGACTGTAAACCAAGGCCGCCGTTTTGAGAACACACCAGAACATCTTGCATATACGTTAAAAAATCTTCCGCTTTTCGTAGAGTAGGCCATCGTGTTGGTTAGCAGGTGAACAGAATACAAGATTTACAAAACAGCAACCCACGGATTTTGTTGCAACAAGGCATTGACGTTATTTCCATTATCCTAGAAAAAGATCAATGAATAAATAAATAAATTTATAAAAGTAACACACACACCACACCCTCACACACACACACAACACACACACACACAAAACAACACACACACACACACACACACACACTTACACACTTACACACACACACACACCACACACACCAAGATGGAGGAACTATCAGCAACCAATAATCGACCGTCAGTATATTACTCTAACCACCAAAATGATCAAGGCCACTCGCAAGGCGAATTACCTCCTGTGTGGGGATTCACCGACACACAAGGCCTCTGAGCAAAGAAGCCCACAGAACCAGTGAAGAGAGGGCAACGAACTCATGAGCCGTTGAAAAGCCCTGCTCCCCAACCCATCTGCTACAGAAGGAAGGACCATCCCCAACTGATAAGACCCCAGAGGGAGAGGTAACGACACCACCCAGATGATCTCCCAGCCTGCGTGAGACGTCAGTGAACTCAAATCTGTCATTCTAAATCTCACTGATCGTCTCCAGTCCCAAGAAAAGACCATCGAGGGACTGGAGTAGCCGAGAAAAACCAGAACGAAAAGAAGTATGTCGCAGCAAACGTAAGCACGCAGTACAGATCTTTGGCTTCTTCCTGCTTACAGCTGATTAATAAAATCCACACCTGTTGCACACAGCACAGGCAAGGCACCACTTAGGCCGTCTGTGCGTCCTGCAGTCAATAAACAGGGCGTAAAACAAAATAGGCCTAAAAAAAAAACCCAGAAGGATGAGAACAAGAAGTGACGTCAAAGCCCATAAAGACGTCACGGTCAATGACATCAAAGATTGTGAAAGCAAACTCCAAGAACTCGGAAGGTTTTCCAGATGTTCTGTTCCTGCACGACTCTGTATTATGAGGAGTCCAGTACAAAAGACTGGGTGGTCATATGGATTTTCTGCTGCTCACCACAAGGTCCATATGATAAAAGATCTCCAAGAAAATGTAGAAAGTGCTTCCCATAATCTTGGAAAATCATTCAATAGCATTGTTTTTACACTGTGGTATAAACAATCTAAGAAGGGAAGAGGCTGACTGTGCAAGTAGAAAATTTGTTGACTGTGAAACAAATCCATAAGCAGCACCCTAACGCTTTCATTGTAATTAGTAAAGTGTCATCTGTTGTTGACGATGAGCTGGAAATTAAAAGGCAGTTGTTTAATGCCCTTCAGCAAAAGAACTGCTGGGGATGAAGAGGGTATCCTTTATAATTATCCAATGACAACCTTCACACCAGCCACCTGAAGGATGGGACACACCCCACCATGAAGGGCTCCACCATCCTGGCAGTCAACCTTGGCCGTCACCTTCGCCAGCTGTTTTGGACGAGGCCAAAACGAACGGCGAGGACTGCACAACGGCCAAGAGTTCTGCACAACGGCCAAGAACGACTCCCTTCCAGCAGCAGGAACTGGCCCCATGGAGAGCCTACAGTCCCAGGCATCCTTGGTGCAACATGTTTGATGTTCTCAGACATTGTTACTAAAGGAAGCTGTATGCTCACCTCTTTACTCTTACTACACCACGTGGAAAAAGGAAAAAATGAATACACAAATGTGACTATTCTTATTATTGTGAAATAGTGTCAGAACATTAACAATCTATTATGGTTATTGTGGTTATTTTGTAATGGTTTTTAGTAAACAACAAAATCAAGTTGATATATTGTTGACTATATTTGCATTATCCGTGTATCTGGCGTACATTTCTGGATAAAATAACTTAGTAGTGCTATTTGTAAACATTTTTTTATTATCTTGCTGATAGTGTCGTAAGATTAGGTTGTATTAGGGGTTGTTGGCTTTGCTGTTCTTATTGTTGGTGTTTTTTGTGGTTTGTTTGGGGTTTTTTGGTGATTTGTTTTTGGTTGTTCGTTGTTGCTGGGTTTTTTGGGGGTGGGGGGGGGGGGGGTGTTCACACACCCTCTTTATATGTTCCTTCTTGAAGAGATTTAAATAATAACATAACATTGTAAATGGTAATGCACCGAAATGATAAAATTTTCAATGCTGCAGTGGAACTGCAGATCTATTGCTACAAATGTTGACTACTTGCACCAACATCTTATGTCAACTTATTACCATGTACTTATTCTTCAGTCCTTAAATGTTAAAAAAAGCAAGCTTCCAAGACTGAAGCAATTTTTCTATCCACCAGTTTGTGAACAACAACAGACTGATGGAAAGATTAATACTGCAATTTATATTCGTGTTGGTTTACAGTACTGCATGATACAGTCTCCTGTGCGAGAAAACATGAATGTTTCATCATGTGCTGTTACTGTACAGTTTTCGGAATCTCTCACAATCAACTGTGTGTCTGTTTATCTACCTAAAGGTCCTGATAATGACAACACTGATTGGCTGAGAACTATAAACGACCAGCAAAAATGGATTATAGGCGGTGATTTTACCAGTCATTCACCGTTTTGGGAAAAAGGTTGTATTCACATTACTAATAACCGGCTTGTTGAAAATATAGTAGACTCGCCCTTAGTTTTGCTTAACGATGGGTCCTACATCAGAATCCCCGATGTGTCCACACATAGGCCGACTGCTTTAGATCTCACATTTGTTTCTCCAAAGTTAGTGTTGTCGCACTCATGGAAAACATATGATGAAACATTAGGTAGCGATCATGTTCCAATCTCTATCAAGATTAATGAAAAGTTTAACATAGAAAACACTGATCTGGACTTCATTCCAAAATACAATTATAAGAAAGCAGACTGGCCCACTTTCACAAACACCTTAAAGAATTCAGTAGTAAATACATCTTGCGATGATAGTATTGACATAATATACAATTCTTTCTGCAATTCCGTTTTAAAACGTGGCCAATAAAACAATTCCAAAACTAAATACAAATACTATGAAAAATTATAGTAATTTAGGCAATGTATGGTGGAATGTCGACTGTTAAAAAGCAGTAAATGAAAAAAAAACGAATGTTCAAACTATACAATAAAGATAAATCGATTGAAAATCACAAGGCCATGAAAAATGCTAATATTATATGCAACCGAGTAATAGAACAAGCTAAGAAAACTTACTGGATAACATTTTGCAATTCTGAAGTCTCGAATCATAAGGATACCAAGAAGATATGGAGACAACTAAACATACTGAAAAATGGCTTAACATTTCCGGATTATCCAATTCAGTTAGAAAACAATTTACTTCCTTCTTTAAGGGAAAAAGCAGAAACATTTGCTTTTTTTTTTTTCCAACACAAGTAGACTCGATGGCTTATCTCTAGCTCAAAAAATCTACAGAGCTCAAAGAGAGAAATCAGGCGGTCTTGTCGACACTGTTCCTGATAATAGCCATTACACCAATGCTCCATTAACCGTACAAGAAATAAAAGATGCTATCTCATCCTTACCAAACAAGAAAACATCAGTTGGAATCGATGCCATTTCAAATGAAATGATTAAACACTTGTCAGACAAGGGGATACACATTCTCTACAATATTTTTCAAAAATGTTGGGAGAGTGGTGTATTACCTCAAGTTTGGAAACAGTCAGTTATTGTCCTTGTGCATAAAGACGGTAAACCAAAAAGAAATGTGAATAGTTAAAGGCCCATAGCACTTACGTCATTTGTCTGTAAACTGTTAGAAAAAATAGTTTTAAACAGACTTGTATATTACTGTGAAAAGAAGAAAATTATTCCCGTAAATCAAACAGGATTTAGAAAAGGTAGATCTTCTATTGATCATTTAGTAAAGCTGACAACTCAGGTCAAATATTAGTTTGCAAGGCGGAAATGTCTGTTAGCAACATTTTTTGACATAACTAAGGCTTATGACCAGGTATGGCATTCACGTTTACTGTGTAAACTCCAGAATATTGGTTTGTCAGGGAAGACGTATGGTTTCATTAAAAGTTTTTTTAAAAAACAGAAAAATTCAGGCTAAATTAGGAACTACATATTCATCTACAAGATCACTATAAATGGGTATTCCACAAGGTTCCGTTATTGCTCCCATGTTATTTAATATCTTAATGCATGACCTGCCAGACAATCTTTCAAAAAATGTAGAATTAGCTCAATATGCCGATGATATATGTGTATGGATGAAAGTTGCGATGAAAAAGAACACGCCTGCTAGGTCTCTGAATTACACTAAAAAATTGTATCAAAACGATTTAAATGCTATAGCTAAGTATATGACCGAAAATGGATTACAGCTTTCAAATGATAAGACTCACATGATGCTCTTTAATAATGGAGCAAATCCAAGGGAAATACCAAGTTTTAAAATAAATGGTGGAATTTTACACTATGAAGAAGTAGTTATATTCCTTGGAGTTTTTCTAACATCAAAATTAACATGGCATAAACATATTGAATATATTTTAACTAAAGCAAGAAAAAGCTTGAACATTTTGAAAATTGTCAGTAAACGGCCATGGGGCCAAGATATCTTTACCTTGTTGCATCTTTCAACATCTTTAATTCGTTCGAAATTAACTTTTGCCCAGGAAGTTTTTTTTAGTGCCCCAAAATATCTTTTGAAAAAACTCCAAAGCATAGACTGCAGGGCATATAAACTTGCTCTAGGCCTACCTATCCATGCTTCTTGTTTAAAAACATACAGTATGTCAGGGTTTTACCATTGGAAGATTATAGGAGTGTTGCTTGTAGTAACTTTTTGTTGCGAAGTTTGTCTGTTCAAAATGATCTAAAATCCGTGATTAATCTTAAGTCTGATAACGATTTTCCTAAGAGAGCAAGATCTACATCATCACATACCACCTTGAGAACATACACATCTAGCGTTTTTTACACATTGTGGGTTAGATCCAACAGGAAATGTAGCACAATGGGATGCACTGTCCCCTATTCCCTTCTGGGAATTAAATAGAGCAATGTTTGATATCAATTACATTGATATAGCGAAAAAGGACAATATAAATTTAGTATCTGCTCCTGCCAAGATTCATTTGGAAGACAGCTATCCTAATCATTCAAAAGTGTTTACAGATGGCTCAGTATTAAACAATAACGCTGGTGCTGCTTATGTTATACCAGATCTAAAATCGGAAAACCAATTTCATCTTGGTGAAGGTATATCAGTATTTACAGCCGAACTAGTCGCAATATTGATGGCTCTACATTTTTTCGTCAGTTTTCCTAAATCCATTTTTCAAATTCTTTTTTTGTGTAGACACTAAATCAGTAATTAATACCATTAGTTCTTTGCAAACAAAAGTTAGATCTGAAGTTGTCATTGAAATTTGCCATTTGATTCATCTTTTATCTTTAAAGGGCTCAGAATTAGCTTTCTGTTGGATTCCATCTCACAGTGGTTTTTACTACAATGAAAAAGTTGACATCCTAGCGAAAAAAGGAGCAAAGGGTTCATCAGAGGTGACACAAGTAGTACTCCACTTTTCACTACAAGAGTGTTATCATTTCATAATAAAATCACAACGAAATTTATTTCATTGTGAGGAAAGAAGGCTTGGCTGTCTAGATGCACACAAAGAACAACGGAAATTTGAGTCATTTGTTAAAACACGAGAACGTGATATATATTGTTCAAAGCAGATTGTTTCCTTAGCTTGTAGATGGAAATTGAATAGCTTCAAGACAAAATATGCTGGAAATGCATTTTGTATATGCGGTAATAATATAACAATACAAGGTAGATCATATATTAACATGCTGCAGTTTAAAAGGGCACATTCCCGTTTTGATGGCATCTTCTCCATCAGCTATATTTAACTGTCTGCCACTTATGTATGACTTTTTTAAATCGCTGGTGCATAGTCCAGTTGGTTTGTTATTGTGATTGCTTTGGACTTTAAAGACACTCTAAACCAGTTTTTTTTTTCTTTCCTGCTTGTACTTTTGGGGGTCTCAATAGGTCTCCTGTTCACAGGAATTTTTGTTATACCTATTGTTTATTTTGGTTGTTTCTTGGGGAAGGGAGAGGGGGGTGATAATGTTCATAACTGGCTTCTCGTTGCTATTGTTGGGAATTCTTGTTCTTGTTCTGGGGGGTTGGTTGGTCTTTTGTTTATGTTTGATTTTTTCTTCTTTTTTGTGTTGTTGATGGGGATAGCTTTTAAATTAAAAAATTAAAAAAAGTATTTGTTGTTATTGTTGGTGGTGTTTCTTTCTTTTTTTTTGGGGGGGGGGGGGGGGGGGGGGGGGGGGGGGGGGGGGGGGGAGCCAATTACGACTTTTTTCTCAGGTAAAATTACCTCACATTTTTTCTTTGGAATTACTGTTTTTGTTAAGAATTGTTAGAACTGCATTTTCCTTTCGTTCAGTTGTAGTGTAGTATTACATGTAGCTATACTGTTCCTTTCGTACATTAACACGCCTTTCCTTTTTCAACTTCCTTGTTTTCTTTTCTTATCCCTTTCGCCACATTTCCTCTAATGTCCATTGTCAGACTTACAAGAAATTGACACCACTTCCCACACATCACACACACATTCACACACCCCCTCACTGCACTAACATCCTCACCACTCCGTTCTGTCTAGGGAGCCAATTCTGCGAACAACAACCTCTACATGAAAATTAACACCCATATGAAACATCCATCATACCACACACGACAGCATCACAACACGACAAAACTGCTGCAACACAACTCGCGTTATACATCCCTCCACACACCACACCCACCATACCCATCACCTAACACCATATGAACATTCATCATCCGACTAGCACATCATCCAATGGCAGACATCTGCTCTCTTCACCCCTTTACCACACCCCCCCCTCCCCCCCCCCCTCACCTTTTGTATTTCAATGCTCAGACAGTAGCTTTTGTTGTCTGTCCTATGAACAAAACATGCCTAGTGCTGCTGTTAAGCAGCTCACACGTCAGGCCCAGTACATCCCTCTTCAGTGTAGGAGAGAATGTTTAATCCTTAAAGTCTTTCTGCAAAACGGGTAGAAGAATGGACCAAGGAGGCAGACAATAGACAGAAATATGGTGACAAAAAGAAAATGACCAAGGCAGATACAATGAGAGAGATAGAAAAGAGAATTTGAAAGGAGAATTAGCAGATATTTTCCAGAAAATGGTGATGATGATACCCCCCCCCCCCCCCCCCCCCCCCCTCCTTATGCTCACAGGGAGATCTGTCCATCTGATATCCCAGATTGTAGAGAGACTTTAACAGACACTGAAGCAAACTGCCGCCAACTTCTCTTTCACAGAATAGGGTCACATTCCCAACTCCTGTCATCAGTGTTCTATATTCAGTCACCAATCACAGCAAGGCAGCACCTTGTTTGAATAGAAGCCTAGGCCGCCACTTTCTCCCCCTCAACTTGAATTTCAAAACAAATCCCTGCTGCTTTTGTGGCCACGCTGACAGATCTTAATGAGGTCGCCTAAACTGTGCGCCTGTGCACGCACCCAGCATGCACGGGCACACACACACACACACACACACACCACACACACACACACACACACTCACATACACACACACACACACACACACACACACACACACACACACACACATACACACACACACACACACACACACACACACACACACACACACTCACACACACACACACACATACAGATACATTGATTTAATACATTATCTTTAAATGTAGGACAAAGATGTTCCTTATATAAGAAAAAATGAAACTTCCTTAGGTAACATAAGATACTGAATCAGAGATAAACTTCAGAAACTATCTTTACCCACAGTACAAATGAACAATTTAGGATTGAAACGTACAAATCTAATTCTCTTAAGGGCATATCAAAGCCTAGTTATTGCCAATCCCAAGATAATCAAAGATTTAAACAAAATAAGCGCACACACAACTGCTTGCTAATATTTCCCAGACCCAGAAATAAACTGTACAAATCAAGCTACTTGTATTCAGAATAGGCTTCCATAAATTTAAAACTTACCAAAAACAAAGATCAGTTTAAAACACATCTAAAATTATAATTATTTCATAAATTATTAAGTGTTTCGGTGGTCTAGAGGTAATGGGCCTGTCTAGAAAGCGAAAAGTCGGAGTCAAAGTGTGCGGTTTGGGCCCAAAACTTTTCCTCCATCCATTACATCATGAGTGGTGGTCTTTTGGATGAGACAATAAACCGAGGTTCCGAGTGTTACACAACATTATTTAGTGCAGTGAAAGAACCTACAGCAATAAGAGGCTTGTCCCTGGCAAAATTCTGTAGAAAAAAAGCCACTCTGATAGGGAAACAAATACACCTGCAGACAGGAAAAAGAAGAGAAATAATGGGTAAGCGCTGTACTTGTGGCAACGCGCTCTTCCAGTGAGAGCAGCCCAATCTGCTGTGACATAAAATGGTTTAGAACACGATTTGTAAACTTGTGCAGTGATCTTTCCTTTACGTCTCATCCTTTTCTGTTTCACTTGAACGTGTTTGTAGTGGGGTTTATTGTCACCCATTTTACACTTTCACACCACTTTCAGATGTTACTTAAAAAGCCGTTTTCAGCCCCGTCCTACCCCCACTTTTGCACTGTAACAGACCCCATGGCACCAAGACAGTTTGTACTTTATGCATGCACCCTCCACTACCATCTTTGACTGTGTGGCGCCGGACTTGTGGCGACACCACAGCCCCCATGAGGTAAGAAAGCTAGTTTGTCACCAGCCACCATGGCGCAGTGGTAAGCGCCTTGGATTTCGAACTGGGAGATCGCGGGTTCAATTCCATATGAGCCATAGGGGTTTTTCGGATTCTGGCCATTTCCTACCCAGAGTGAGTGTGCTGTGGGCTTAGTGGGGAGACTGGGACCACACAGTTGAGCTTCATCCACTTTAGGGATGCGAATTTGAGAATGTTGCTCTATTTCTACTTTATTTTATTTATACCACTTCATTTAAAAGAAGATTTCTCTGCGTGAAATTTGAGCTGCTCTCCCTGGGAAGAGCGCATCGCCACAAGTGCAGCGTTACCCATTATCATTTTTAATACATATATACAGCCCAAAGCCACCCTGGGGACTCCAACTCCCTGATTTTTCCTAAGAGATGGTGTCTAAACACGACACCTGTGTGCATGCTGTCCTTTTCATATATAATGTTCGCATCTGCTCCTACAGGCACACAATGACCGGCTCTTCCAAAAGGCAGAGCGGTTTTAACTTGTGTGCAAGATGTGTGTGCAAGATGTTCTCCGTGGGTTAGCACACGCGCCTGGGTTTATAGTCTCATCTGAAAGACTAACTCTAATAACCTGACCAGCACTGCAGGTGTCTGTATCTCTCAGGCCAGGTTGACGCTGGGATATATTATGATAGTAAGCATAGAGTACAACCCTGTCAAGTAGTTTCAAAGCAGATGCACTTCCACATCAGAATCTTTACATCATTCTCGTCACCATTCATCATCATGCAATAATACTCTAATAAAAATGCTCTTGTCTCACAGTGACCTGGGATTGGTTTCTCCATACACTTCTGTGCCTGTGGTGAGTTTGTGTCAAAACATTTGGGGTTGGGGGTTTGGGGGGTTGGTCATTGAAGAGACCTTGTTGTGGTTGCACCTCAGGTGGGTGACTCACTCAGTCTGGCTCTTTGACTGAGCTGATACTGTTGTTAGTAGGGTGGTATAGTAGGTGGTGTCCTGCGTATGTTAGATCAGAACAGGCACCACTGAACACCACCAAAGTGACCCAGCAGCAGTGCAGGGCCCCTCTGGCTGGTGGCCCTACTGGAAACTAACATTGATGGGCTCCCTGTGGACTCCTGACTCTGAGGATGAGACATAACGAATCTGGGAATGGCTGGGGTGGGGAGATTGAAATGAGCTGCATGGGAACAGCAAGACAGGGACATCACAGAAGATGAGGCATCAACCCCCCCCCCCCTCCCTAAAACACAAAACAACCCCCAGACAAACAGATAGTCTGTTAGCCTGCTTGCTAGACAAAACAGATAGAAGTAATACAATAACAGACATAATGACAATAACAGCTATCCATGAAAAGTTTTGTGAAGCACTGTAAAAGAGGAAACAAAATATTCTAACTTTTTCTTTAGTTCTTTTCCTCCCACCTCCACCAAACTCAACGTTCTCTTTTTTGATAGTACAGCACATGCATTCTGTTCATTGTCATAGAACACTGAGCACATCCATGACTCTACAGATGTCTGAGCACAATTTAGGATACTTTGAGAGCTGGGTGTGTGATCCACTGTTAGTTTGTAGATGAATGTCATTGTGAAAATATGGACAAGGTAATTCTGTATTTCTTACCTGTCTGTTTCTCTGTCTTTGTCTTTGATTTGCACAAGTAGTTTTCTTCAAGTATGTGTATTTTCTAGTCATTTATGATGCCCTGAACTATACTGTATGCCTTGTGTGTGTGTGTGTGTGTGTGTGTGTGTGTGTGTGTGTGTGTGTGTGTGTGTGTGTGCATGCACATGTGTGTGTGTGTGTGTGTGTGTGTGTGTGTGTGTGTGTGTGTGTGTGTGTGTGTGTGTGTGTGTGTGTGTGTGTGTGTGTGTGTGGAAGTGGTAGAGGAGGAAAGATGAAGAGAAGATACTTCACATTCCAATCTAGTCTGTATGTAGAATATATCAAGGTTGATAAGCAAACTTTGAAGAAAAAAAATCTATTATTGAATTGTTTTTTTCCTAACTAAAAGGATTTCTCTCTCTCTCTCTCTCTCTCTCTCTCTCTCTCTCTCTCTCTCTCTCTCTCTCTCCCTCTCCCTCTCTCTCTCTCTCTCTCTCTCTCTCTCTCTCTCTCTCTCTCTCTCTCTTTATGTATGTATGTGAATGTGTGTGTGTGTGTGTGGGGGGGGGGGGGGGGGGGGGGGGGCGGGGGGGGGGGGCAGGGGGGGTATGTGTGGGAGGTTGAGGGGGTGTGGGATGAATGTGTGTGGAGGGGTGAGTGGGTGTGTGGGTGTTTGTGTGTTTGTGTGTGAGTGTGAACTCAAAAAAAGAAATGCATGAGTATGAGTGTTTTAATTTTGCAAAAACAAAATTGAAAATAGGTATCCAACTCCCATCTAAACATTGCTACATGCCTTATATGTAAATAAGGACTTTGACGCATTACATATTAAACCAGTTGTTATTGTATTTGTCCACCAGAAGTTGTCTTATTCCTTGTAGTTTGAATATTTCCAAGTCTTTCAAACAGTTTTCTTTTATTAATGACAGGCAGTGGCTGTTGATGTAGAGATGCAGTGAAATGAAGTGAGGGGGGTGAAGGGGGGGGGAGGCATAAGCACAAATTCATAATTATCATTCTGTCCAGGGTGCTAAGTTTAGCATGCCTTTTTCTTTCACCTAGTCCAAGTGTGGTCAGTTCCTGCTGTAGTCAGCATCGGTTGCCCCAGCTGAGTTGAAATGGGATGAAATAAATAACAGTTGAAAAACACCGAATGTGGTGGACACTGACTGCTGTGGGGTAGAGATAGTGTGTCATAGCCACAAATTCAATATTATTCTGTCCAGGGTGCTAAGTTTAGCATGTCCCTTCCTTTCACCTTGTCCAAGTGTGGTCAGTGGGCAGAATGTGGTGACAACTGATTGCTTTGGGGTAGAGATAGTGTGTTGTGTGTGTGTGTGTGTGTGTGTGTGTGTGTGTGTGTGTGTGTGTGTGTGTGTGTGTGTGTGTGTGTGTGTGTGTGTGTGTGTGTGGAGGGGGGGGGGTATGAGTTATTGACCTGTTACATCATATGTGGCAGTTGTTGATGCTGGTATCTTGCCAAACACACAAGGGGGTGGAGTGTGAAATATACAACCTCTTATGAACATTTCCTTGCTGAAGATACACAGAAAAAGGATACACATTTTTCTAGTAAGTGTTGCTAATATTCACTGTTTACTGTTTTCTCATCTGATGATTTATCTAAGACAAAAAGAAACACATACATGTGAACAAAAGACAAAAAGATAGACAAGTGTTCTGCTAATTGTGATAATTGCTTTAGCATTTAGTGATAAAACTATAAAAGAGAGGTAGAAAGAAAACCTCATCTCCTTGAATATTACTAGCACTCAGACAAACACATAGCAGTTAGGAGAACAGTAACATGTATAGAACTAAACACAGCTGTCACCTTGATTCTAGCAACTTTCATGACCTGTTGTTGTTGTTGTTACAGATGACTTCAGTTCTCCAACATGACCCAGGGCAACCCAGCAAAGCCAACATCAAGACAGAGGACTCTTCAGCACAGACCAACTCACCTGTCAACACAGATGCTGTGACTGAACATGAACATGCTGAAGACCTGCCTGAGACAAGTGGATTCCCAGAACAGACAACTGAACACTATCAGAACATTAAGTGCAAGCTGGAAACCACTGAATACTGGTGCACTAAAGCAGAGGATATTGCAAATGTTCCTACTGGCTGTACATGTAACTGTAATGACACTGCAGATATTCAGAATGTAATAGAAGGTGTAACTGGTGCTGCTGAATATGGGATCCTTAGTACAGGTGTTTCTTTCCCAGGTGAAGTCAAACTGATCAAGGACGCCTGTGACTTCACTGTATGTGTTCACAAATCCCTGTTGCCCACTGGTGTTATGGACAGGTGTGGTGTTGAAGAGCTGAAGAATAATATAGAGACATTCTTACAGATTACAAATGAAATCAGGAAAGACATATCCAGACACAGCAGAACCGAGTATGGTCACATCACAAAATACAACTGTGACACACCTGAAAGGAAGGCAGCAGGAAATGAACAAACTCAAAACGATCAATGCACATGCAAAAAGTGTGGTGAGGTTTTCATCTGTAATTTTTGTGTGAAAAAGCATCTTTCAGTTTGCACAGAATTCAAGCCATACCTCTGTGAAAAGTGTGCAGCTTCTAGTCAGACATCAGACTGTAGAAGGCAGGTAAACCTGGAAACAATACCTGACAGTAGAGAAGGCACTGAACAAAGCACTGCTGTCAACAGTCCTATGGGAAAGCATAGAATACAAAAGACATACTTCTGTGATGACTGTGGAAAAGTGTTCACTACTAAATATAGGTTAAAAGAACACAGGCAAATCCATACAGGTCAAAAGACATGTACATGCATAGACAGTGGAAGAAGCTTTAGAAGGAAAAGTATTTTTGACAGACACAGGAAAACTCACATAAAAGAAAACACATTTAAGTGCAATGAATGTGGACAGGTTTTCCTGTCAAAATCTAATTTACATAGCCACAGACGAACTCATACAGGGAGCAAGACTTACAAGTACACTGACTGTGAGCAAACATTGAATGAACAAAGCAATGCAAACAGCCACAACACAAGTACACAACAGAAGGATTGTGACCCAGCTTCACACATCAGTGATGAAACAATAACAAATAGCAAATCAGCTCAATGCACCTTTGAAAAAAGAGAAATGTGGAAAGACAAAGAAAGAGACAGGTGCAAAATAACTGCACAGTATCATAACCTGGCAAACAAGGATGACTTTGTACCTGATGACTTAGGTGAGGTGAAAGATGCTGAATGTGACACAACTCAGAGGAAACAGACTGCTACAGAAGGAGACATGATAGTTTGTACAAAGAAAAAATCTCACTTATGTGAGTATTGTGGAAAACTATTTGATAAGAAAAGCAAGCTAGACAAGCACATGATAGTCCACACAGGAGAAAGACCATACACATGTTCACATTGTGAGAAGTCATACAAATGCAACACACACTTAAAAACACATAAGCAAATCCACACAGGAGAACGGCCATACACGTGTTCACATTGTGAGAAGTCATACAGATACAACACAGACTTGAGAAGACATATGCAAATCCACTATGGAGAAAGACCATACAACTGCACATATTATAAAAAGACATTTACCCAGAGAAGCACTTTAACAGGCCACATTCGAACCCACACAAAAGAGAAGCCTTACAAATGTTCATATTGTGGTAAGACTTTTACCCAGAAAAATAATTTAACCTGCCACACTCGAACCCACACAGGAGAAAAGCCACACAAGTGCACATATTGCCATATGAAGTTTACCAGAAAACAACACTTAACTCACCACATTGGAACCCACACACAAGAAAAGCCACACAAGTGCACATATTGTCATATGAATTTTACCACGAAACAGGCTTTAACTGCCCACATTAGAACCCACACAGGAGAAAAGCCACATAAGTGCACATATTGTAATAGGACTTTTACCAAAAAAAGTAGCTTAACTGTGCATATTAGAACCCACACAGGAGAAAAGCCACACAAGTGCACATATTGTAATAAGACATTTACCCAAAAAACTAACTTAACTGACCACATTAGAACCCACACAGGAGAAAAGCCACACAAGTGCACATATTGTCATATGAATTTTACCACGAAACAGGCTTTAACTGCCCACATTAGAACCCACACAGGAGAAAAGCCACACAAGTGCACATATTGTCATATGAATTTTACCACGAAAACGGGTTTTAACTCGCACATTAGAACCCATACAGGAGAAAAGCCACACAAGTGCACATATTGTAATAGACTTTTACCCAAAAAGGTAGCTTAACTAAGCATATTAGAACCCACACAGGAGAAAAGCCACACAAGTGCATATATTGTAATAAGACATTTACCAAAAAACTAACTTAACTGACCACATTAGAACCCACACAGGAGAAAAGCCACACAAGTGCACATATTGTAATAGTTTTCGAAAAGGCTTTAACTACAATTAGAACCCACACAGGAGAAAAGCCACACAAGTGCAATATTGCTATAAGCTTTACCAGAAACACTTAACTACCACATTAGAACCCACACAGGAGAAAAGCCACACAAGTGCACATATTGTAATAGACATTTACCACAAAAATAACTTAACTAACCACATTAGAACCCACACAGGAGAAAAGCCACACAAGTGCACATATTGTCATAGAAGTTTACCAAAAACAATTAACTACCACATTAGAACCCACACAGGAGAAAAGCCACACAAGTGCACATATTGTCATATGAAGTTACCACGAAACAGCTTTAACTACCACATTAGAACCCAACAGGAGAAAAGCCACACAAGTGCACATATTGTCATATGAAGTTTATCAGGAAACATCAATTAACTAACCACATTAGAACCCATACAGGAGAAAAACCATACATATGTACCTTTTGTGGAAAGAAGTTCACCCAAAAAGGAAAATTTAAAAAAACACACTCTACTTCACACAAAACACTGACCACAGTAATGCCCACACTATGGATGAGGATCAGTCCCCAAATCCCAGGAATCTGCAAGCTTTGTTCTTTATACCTAATAGGATGCTATCAAATCATTCAATTTGGAAATGCCTTTTAATTGTATGTTTGACATGGATTATAATGATGCCCAAGAAATTAAATGAATATGTGTATTTTTTTTTAAGTGAAATTTTGATGATTTTGTGACAAGCTTTATAACAGATGCAACATTTGAGAAGTTGTGCCTGTAAAAACTAATGTTTTAACATCTCTTAATCTATTTCATCTGCTGTTTCCGTTGTGTAAGTCATGCAAACATCAAAATCCAGGGAGGGGGTAGGGGGGTACATTGCAATGCTAATAAATATATACACAACACACAAATTCAATAACACTCAGTCTAGTGTGCTAAATTTAGCCTGCCCCTTCCTTTTACCTAGTCCAAGTGTGATCAGTTCCTGCCATAATTAGCACCAGCTGGCCCCATCTGGGTTGGGATAGGTTGAAATAATTAGCTGCTGAGAGGAGCAGAAAATGAGGGAAGCTGACTGTTGTTAATAGTATTTCATTTTTTATGTTTGTTCAGAAGCTTATTCACTGTAGAAATAATGAGCCATATTCTTCTTGAGGAAGGAAGGTGGCAGGCTGGTTAAGACGTTCGCCTGCCAACAAGTAAATTGTGTGGTTCTGGGTTGGTACCCAGCCTCGCCCCTTCTTCTCAGTTTGACAAAAAAATCGAACTAAATGTCAAAGTTATTCGGAGGAGACTATAAACCAAGGTCCAATGTGTGAACGCACACAGAACGTCTTGTGCACACGTTAAACCCCGTACCATTTTCGGAAGAGCAGACCATCGTGTGCCGGTAGGGCGGATGACAAAATTATACCAAGAAAATATACTAAAAAATCAGCATGCACACAGGTGTCGTGTTTAAACACCATCCCTGAGAAAAAATCGGGGAGTTGAAATCCCAGAGGTTCGGGGCTGTACATGGCAACGTTCTGGTGGCTCCGCGAGGGCACTGGAACAATTTTTATCGGTCATTGCCTTTCCAATGGATTATTCCAGTGGCGTGGAGAGGGGGGTCTGCTGCATGGCTAACAGCTTGCCCTCCATACTTTCCTAACCAGGCTTTGTGCTCTAAAGACTAGAGCGCAACTGCAAGGCAAATGCAAGACTAATGGGTTCCTAGACTACTACTACTACATCTTGATTTGGCATGAAGCTCTCAAAATATGTACTGCATTTCGAATCATGCTTGTAAAAAAACGTTTTCGCATGGTTTATTGTGGTTCATGAAAATGCGTTAGTATTCGTATTTGAACTTTTGATTATACTTTGCCAGGCTTTGAAACTGTAGTAAGATTTTAGAAGCTATGTTTGTATAAACCCAAATGTTTTAAAGCACGCTTTTTCACTGAATTTTCCTGATGTGTACACATTTTTCTTGTTACTTTTTTTTACTTCTGTTTTACTAATAAAAGATATTATTTCAAAAACGCAGTTTATTTGTGATGTGACTGTATGAAGGCGAGATCTGTAATGGGCAGAAGATCTGATCGCTGATAAGTGAGTGCTTAAATTAATCATTTCACTTACTTACTTACTTACTTACTTACTTACTTACTTATCTACTTACTTACTTACTTACTTACTTACTTACTTACTAACTTACTACTACTTACTTACTTACCTACTTACTTACTTACTTACTTACCTACTTACTTACTTACCTACTTACCTACTTACTTACTTACTACTACTTACTACTTACCTACTTACCTACTTACCTACTTACTTACTTACTTACTTACCTACTTACTTACTTACCTACTTACCTACTTACTTACTTACTTACCTTACTTACTTACTTACTTACTTACTACTTACTTACTACTTACCTTACTTACTTACTTACTTACTTACTTACCTACTTACCTACTTACTACTTACTTACTTACTTATTACTACCTACTTACCACTTACTTACTTACCTACTTACTTACTTACTTACTTACTTACCTACTTCCCTACTTACCTACTTACTTACTTACTTACTTACCTACCTACTTACTTACTTACTTACCTACCTACTTACTTACCTTACTTACTTCCTACTCTACTTACCTACTTACTTACTACTTACCTACTACTCTACCTTACTTACCTTACTTACTTACTACTACTTACTTACTTACTTACTTACTTACTTACTTACTTACTTACTACTACCTACTTACTACTTACCTACTTACTTACTTACTTACCTACCTACTACTTACCTACTTATCTTACTTACTTACCTACTTACCTACTTACTTACTTACCTTCCTTACTTACTTATCCTACTTACTAACTTACTTACCTATTTTACTTACCTACTTACTTACCTACTTACTTACCTACTTACACTTACTTACTTACCTACTTACTTACCTACTTACTTACCTACTTACCTACCTACTTACTTACTTACCTTCTTACTTTACTTACTTATTTACTTACTTACCTACACGCACACGCGCGCGCGCACACACACACACACGCACGCACGTACCCACACGTACCCACACACACACACACACACCACACACACACACACACCACACACACACACACACACACACACACACACACACACACACACACACACACACACACACACACACACACACACACACGGGTTCGATTTCCGTTGAGCTTTTAACACTGGAGTTAACATAAGTGCTGACCCCACTTCTCATAAGAATATTTCAATTAAGACTGTAAACCAAGGCCCCGTTTACGAACGCACACAAAACATGCTGCACACACGTTAAATCATGTTCCGCTTTTCGTAAGAGTAGGCCATTGTGTGCTGGTGGGAACTGATTACAAGTTTTACAAAACTGCAAACACATGGGGACTGGATATCATAAGGCATATGAGTATAAGTTCCATTATCCTCGGTATAAAAGAATAAATGAAAAAAAAAATAAATAAATAAACAGATAACAAAACACACACACACACACACACACACACACACACACACAACACACACAACACACACACACACAACACACTACACACAAACTCACACACACACGACGCGCACACACACACACACACACACACACAACACACACCACACACACACAAACACGCGCGTGCGCGCGCACGAACACACTCACACACACACACACACACACACACACACACCACACACACACACACACACACACACACACACACACACACACACACACACACAAAACACACATCACTCCAATCCAATGATATCGCTTAGAGCCCCATCCACCGCACAGGCCATATCGGGGCTGTCACCTCGTCATATTTTAAAACACGTATTAAAAGTTAAGTGAGCAACTATGTACAGTTTAAAACAGGGTATAAAACCAACTTGACTGCCCTTGCTTGTATCGACGCCCTGGTCAACCATAAGGGTCAGCCCAGGATGGGAAAATCCACATCGATCACACATAAAATGAGATAAAACCAAAACCAGATTCCTTAAAACGACCCTGTCCTTACAGACCAACCACACCACTTTCACTCATATCAGACGGGAAAAGCCCCAAGCCGGAGAACCCTCTCTGAAAAACCACCGTCTGAGACTGACTCTCAATTACTAC
Source organism: Stramonita haemastoma (assembly GCA_030674155.1). Classification (NCBI taxonomy): domain Eukaryota; kingdom Metazoa; phylum Mollusca; class Gastropoda; order Neogastropoda; family Muricidae; genus Stramonita; species Stramonita haemastoma. The sequence continues at coordinate 13,216 of JASPKP010001104.1, read as the reverse complement.
ATGAAGCTCCATTCAGAGTATAACAACCCGGCTTACGATTGTGTTCATAACCCGCGGTTTCAGGCCAAGTTTGAGAAATCGCCCTCTGCCACCCCGCCTCTGGGCATTCGGATCCTTCCCCATCTCCGGGAGGTGAGTATTGATTTGGGTGTCATCTGCGACCTTCCCAAGTTCCCTGAGACGCCTATGTGGATGGTGGAAACACCGGCTGTCTGTTTCAATCTTGCCACTCACAGGAAAGATGTCACCAGTTCCACGGCGTACAGGGTCTTTTTCCGAGAACTCTGTACGTCGTACCCGTCCTACACCAGGTTTGTAGGGACGGGTCAAATTCGGAGGAGGGGGTGGCCTGCGCCGCCTATTGTCCAGCCATTAAGGAGTCAGCGCTTTCGGAGCACCTGCCTTCGGATGCCTCGGTGTAAACGGCGGAACTGGGCGCTCTTGTCTTGTCCCTGCAACTGATCCGGTCGATCCGGAAGGAAAGACTTCTAGGTCTGTGCGGACTCGCTCTCTGCTCTGGAGGCTATCACTTGTAGGAATATAAACCACCCTAGTATTCAGGAGTTCTATGAACTGTAAACTTTCTTCAGATGGGACGGGTGTGACGTGGTTTTGGTGTGGATCCCGGAGCACATGGGCATTTGGAGCAACGAAACCTTTGACCGACTCGCTAGGTGTTCCACGGAGCAGGAGGTTTCTGGGTCCACGGTGCCAGTCACAGATCTGAAACCAAGAAGCGAAAAATATGCGCACTCCCTCTGGCAGAAGAAATGGAACACTGAGACGGACAACAAACTTTTTCAAATATTTTCGGCTTCTTCCGCAACGTGACATAGTTTCTCTTGTGCGGCTTGGTGCCTGTGGGAGAGAAGGCTTATGTCGTCCGCAAAGTCCAGGTCTTCCAGCTGCCTTGTGAAGGTCCACTGTATGCCAGTTCTCCTGCCTGCTGTGGCCTGTCGCATTCTCCAGTCAACCACCAACAGGAAGATGGTTGACGACAACAGACAGCCCTAGCAAACGCCGGTTCATGGATGACTTGTACAGGTGGCATCCTCATAGAGCTGTTGGATGATGGTGATGAACTTTGGTGGGACGCCATAGTGGTGCATCAGTTTCCAGATGACATCTCTGTCGACGCTGTCAAATTCCTTCTGGAAGTCGACAAAGACTGAATACAAGGGGGTCTGCCACTCCAGTGACTGCTCGATGATGATGCGCATTGTAGCGATTTGATCTGTGCATGATCTGTTTTGTCGGAATCCTGCCCGGTCATCCCTGAGTGTCTTGTCTAGTGCCGTCTTCAGTCTTTCTAAGCCTATTTTCGTCAGCACTTTTCCTGGGATAGACAGCAGCATGATTCCTCTCCAGTTGTTACAGGATGACAGGTTCCCTTCCTTTGGCAGTTTCACGAGGTAGCCTTTCTTCCAGTCTTCTGGCACACTCTCTTGCTCCCAGATCTTGTGTAGGAGTGGATGCATCATGTCGTTGAAGTCTGGATCAATGAAACATATCAAGTCAATATCTGTCAAAAGAATTAAGTTCAGGCACAACTCGATCTTATACATTCCAACTTGCAGAGTATACATAAAAAAGTGAAAAAAGGAGAGAGAGAGAGAGAGAGAGAGAGAGAGAGAGAGAGAGAGAGAGAGAGAGAGAGAGAGAGAGAGAGAGAGAGAGAGAGAGAGATAGAGAGAGAGAGAGAGAGAGAGAGAGAGAGAGTCACTGACACTGACACTGACACTGACACTGACACTGACACTGACACAGTTTTATTGTCCATACATCATTGCAGCCCTGTAGACAAGGGGGGGGAAACAAGTTCAGATAAATTTGTGTAACATAACATTTTTCAAATTTGAGAAAGAGAGAGAGAGAGAGAGAGAGAGAGAGAGAGAGAGAGAGAGAGAGAGAGAGAGAGAGAGAGAGAGAGAGAGAGAGAGAGAGAGAGAGAGAGAGAGAGAGAGCATCTTCAGACTCAATCCTTATCTAAACAGACCAATTAACACAGTATGACGAAACACCACACAAAACCTATCTTTTAAAGAAATGATCGATTAAACATATCAAGTCAATGTCTGTCAAAAGAATTCATTTGAGAGTAAACATGATATCCTACATTCCATCTTACTTAGAGACAGTAAAAAATTAATTTCAGGCAAAACACGACCACATATATTCCAACTTATTTTGCATACACACATACATTTACGCATAGAAACGTTTTGAATCCAGAAAATGCATTATATAATGAAAGTTTCATCAATAAGAGTTTATGTGAATGTAGCAACATCAAGTTTAGGAGTATATTCAACCCAGACATGTTCACTCAGTTTACTTGTCAGCCCAGCTGTGCTATACACCCAAAAGGATACATGTGGTGCTGCCTGGGGCCGGCCAGTCTCCTAGCTGGTATCTTCATTGACCTCCTCGTCATCGGCGTCTGAGGCTGAGAGACAGGCATCCTCTGCCTGACCTGTCACCTCTGGATGGTGATCAGCATCTGTCACTGAGGCAGGGGCAGGCTGCGGAAGACGGAACATGGCGTCGATTGGGGTCTGGGCTGGGGGTGTCCTGCCTCGTCCTCCTCCGAGGCCTTGGGGAGTACCGAGCTGGAAAGGGAAGGGGTGTTCTTCTTCCCCAACTGCTTGGAGGAGTCTGCCTCTGCATGGGTGTTGTGACGCCTGGCCGCTTCCCCGTCCTCTGCCAGCCCTCGTGTGCGCAGGTTGTATTTGTGGTGTGGCAGGCTGGCCCTGTTGCTGTAGCCAGTGCCAGTGCCTCCCTGTGCAGGTGGCACGTCAGCTGACCCTGGCTGTTGCTGCCTGCAGTCACTGGTCCCGCCTCCTCTCCTCCCGTCTCTGGGTCTGCCGGTCCCTGCCAGTCTGATGTTGCCTTCTGGCAGTGCTGAGTGGCTTGTCTCTTGATGGAACTGAGGGAGGGAAGTCTTCCACAGGAAGCAGAACATCTGCTGGTCTGTTGCCATGCTGCGGTAAGTGGCTCTTCTCTCCTGATTTGTTCTTTCCTGTCTTTTCTGTTCCTCCTTTGTCTGCAATCACTACTTGCTGGGTGTCTGTACCATCTTTCCTGTCTTTTCTGTTCCTCCTTTGTCTGTAGTCACTACTTGCTGGGTGTCTGTATCACACTATTGCACTGAATCCTCTGTGATGAGTTTGTCAAAGGGCAGTTTTGCAGCTTGTTCCTTTTCTAGTAGATCCCGCTGAATGTTACGTAACCTCCTTTGCTTTTTTGGACAATGCCTGATATATCTTCCCTGATGAAAACGTCACCGTAATGCTTTGATTTGTTCAGTTTATGTGCTTGTTTATTTCACCACAATGGCCTTCCCAGTGCTGTGGGCACGCTCCACAAAGATTTCCTGGTCAATGCCCAATCCCTCCTCTATGCCATTCTTGACCAGCATTTTGCTTTCCCCCCACGATGTGTTTCGTGTGGGAAACCAAAAAAAAGGAGGTTGTTGCGCCGACTTTGGTTGTCTAAATAGTCGCTTTTTTTATTCTGGAGGTGGCGTACTAAGCCCTTCAGTTCCACATTTTCTGTCCGTAACTCCTGACACAGCTTGTGCATGTGGTGCACATGACCAGCCAGTTTGACTCTGCCTCTCTTCTCTCCCTTGCAGTCGGCGACCGATTTTGTTTTCCACTGTGATCAGCGTCTCCTGGATTAACTCTCCTTGGCGTTGGTTCACGTTTGCCATTCTGATCACAGCGTCCTTCACCCCAGCTATCTCCTGGTGAAGGAGGGACATAGGGGAATCCCAGTCCTGGTCTGTTCTTTCAGTACTAGAGCTGGTGGGAGAGTCTCCTGCTTCTGCCTTTCTTCCTGTTGTTGGCCCTGGGTTTGGTTCTACATCTCCACATTGCAGCAAGAGGCTTGTGATGAAAACAGCCGTGCTAACACCAAAGACGCCGATACGCAGGCCTCCATTCAGACAGATTCTGAGCCTGTGTCCACTGCTGTGACTGGCACTGGCACTGTAGTTGGCACAGGCAAGGATCAGAAAAGATCGCCTGACCTGTTCCATGGAGTCACAGACAGAACGGAAACAGTCAGCAGGAGAGAGAGAGAGGGAGAGAGAGAGAGAGAGAGAGAGAGAGAGAGAGAGAGAGAGGAGAGAGAGAGAGAGAGAGAGAGAGAGAGAGAGAGAGAGAGAGAGAGAGAGAGAGAAAGGGAGAGAGAGAGAGGGAGGGAGGGAGACAGAGTGAGGGAGGGAAGCAGAGAAGAGAGAGAGAGAGAGAGAGAGAGAGAGAGAGAGAGAGAGAGAGAGAGAGAGAGAGACAGAGACAGAGACAGAGACAGAGACAGAGACAGAGACACAGAGACAGAGAGACAGAGAGACAGAGAGAGAGATTTGATTTGATTTGATTTGATTTATTCTTTTATATCGAGGATAATGTGATAAGCACTGTTGTGCTTTTTTACATCCAGTCCCCGTGTGTATGCAGTTTTGTAAATGTCATCTGTTTCCACCGGCACACGATGGTCTACTCTTACGAATAGCGGAACAGGATTTAACGTGTGCGCAAGATGTTCTGCGTGCGTTCGTAGACGGGCCTCGGTTTAAAGTCTCATCCGAAGGACTTTTGGGGAGAGTGGAGTCAGCACTGATGTTAACTCCAAGAGAAAAATCTCCTCGACCGGACTCGAACCCGGGTCTTCAAATGCTAGCCCAATGTTCTGACCACTAGGCTATCCGCCCCCCCCCCCCCCCCCCCCCCCCCCAGAGAGAGAGAGAGAGAGAGAGAGAGAGAGAGAGAGAGAGAGAGAGAGAGAGAGGAGAGAGAGAGAGAGAGAGAGAGAGAGAAGAGAGAGAGAGAGAGAGAGAGAGAGATAAGGCAAGGCAAGGCAAGGCAAGGCAAAGTCTTTTATTCGAAGATAATAGATAAGCACTCATGTGCTTTTTTACATCCAGTCCCCGCCCTTTTTAGGTATACATCAAGTTGAAAAAATACTAAACAATAAAGCTTTACGCAGTACCAAACAACACACAAGAATAAGGACACTATATATGATAAGGTAATAAAAAATTCAATCACTCAGAAGACAAAAATCTGAAGTCACAATAAAAATATTTTGATTATGGAAGAATAAAAAAAGTGTTAGTAGGTAAGGAGCAAACAAGAAAACTAGATAAATAAAACAACTGAAAACATCAATCCACCACCACCTGTCAAAAGTTATACATGTGACATAAGTCATACAATTGGATAAAAGGGGGGAAAAAAATAACTAATATCCTTATTGGAGGGGAGGGGGGTAGAGATACTATCAATAAAAATGTAAATAAAATAAAATTTAAAAAAAAAAAAAAAGTTACATAAACATCCTAGATGTTTCAAGGGAATAGAGAGAGGAGAGAGAGAGAGAGAGAGAGAGAGAGAGAAGAGAGAGAGAGAGAGAGAGAGAGAGAGAGAGAGAGAGAGAGAGAGAGAGAGAGAGAGAGAGAGAGAGGAGAGAGAGGAGAGAGAGAGAGAGAGAGAGATTTATTTTTTATTATCGAGGATAACAGAATAAGCAATCATGTGCTTTTTTTTCATCCGGTCCCCGTGTGTATGCAGTTTTGTAAATTTTGTCATCTGTTCCCACCGGCACACGATGGCCTACTCTTACGAAAAGTGGAACAGGATTTAACGTGTGCGCAAGATGTTCTGCGTGCGTACGCACACGGGGCCTCGGTTTAAAGTCTCATCCGAAGGACTTTTGGGAGAGTGGAGTCAGCACTGATGTTAACTCCAGGAAGAAAATTTCCTCGACCGGACTCGAACCCGGGTCTTCAAATTGCCAGCGCAATGTTCTGACCACTAGGCTATCCGAGAGAGAGAGAGAGAGAGAAGAGAGAGAGAGAGAGAGAGAGAGAGAGAGAGAGAGAGAGAGAGAGAAGAGAGAGAGAGAGAGAGGGGAGAGAGAGAGAGAGAGAGAGAGAGAGAGAGAGAGAGAGAGAGAGAGAGAGGAGAGAGAGAGTGAGAGAGAGAGCGAGCGAGCGAGCGAGCGAGAGAGAGAGAGAGAGAGAGAGAGAGAGAGAGAGAGAGAGAGAGAGAGAGAGAGAGAGAGAGAGAGAGAGAGAGAGGAGAGAGAGAGAGAGAGAGAGAGAGAGAGAGAGAGAGAGAGGTTTAAAGGGAAGGCAAGGCAAAATTCCTCCACTCGAGGACAACAGAGAAGCACTCGTGTGCCTCTTTCACATCCAGTCCCCGCTCCCCCCAGGGACAACATCATGATAAAAACACAGCCCCAACCAAAAACAACAACAACTACAAAGGTTCAAACACCAAGAGCAAAAAGCCATACCAAGCATCAAACAACAGGCGAGAAATAATACAGAGATACAGTATTAAAGCAATGCTATAAAAAGGCACTCACCCAGAAACGAAAACAAGAAGCGAGACTCAATGACGATTTCGATTTGATATAAAAAACAACAACAACAACAACAAAAACAAACAAAAAAAACCCAAAAAAAACAAAAAAGCCACAAACAAACAAACAAAGCAAACAAACGACAGCGCAACAAACTAAGGATCAAACATGAGAAAATGATGAGGACAGATGGCTGAAAACATCAATCGACCACCATCCACCATCAAACAAGTCCCACAAAACGTAAGACCTTGATAAAAGGGGAGAAAGAACAACGACAACAGGTAAAAAAATAATACAGAGATACACTACCAAGGCAACGTTACAAAAAACACCCATTCAGAAACGAAAACATGAAGCAAGAGAGAGAGAGAGAGAGAAAGAGAGTGAGAGAGAGTTAGAGAGAGAGAGAGAGAGAGGGGAGAGAGAGAGAGAGAGAGGAGAGGAGAGAGAGAGATTCATTCCATTCAAATCGGGGATTTAAAGAAATCTAACAACAGCAATGATGATAAATTAAATAACAAAAACAAGAGACAACAGAAACACTAAGAGACATAGTACAGGAAACAAGGACAGAAAGACAATAATGATGAATCAAAAAGCACACACAGACAACTAGAATAAGAACTCTCGATCCAAATGATGATTATGATCAGAAAAAGACGCAAATGATCAAGTAGCAAAGAAGAGTGCACAGCCAGTTAAGCAACTGAAAACAGCATCCCACTACCATTTATCAACAACATAATTCATATAAAAAACATTTTGATAAAGCAGAGGAAGAAATCTCACCGATATCCTTTATTGCGGGAAAGTGTTCTATCATAGCAAAACCATAAAAAGATGTCCCAGATTTTTTTTTAAATGCATACCATTTAAAACAAATTGTATTATAATCAAAACACACACACACACCACACACACACACACACACACCACACACACACACACACACACACACACACACACACACACACACGCGCACGCACACAACACTTGTCATCGGAACATCTTGGGCACTCATTAATTCATGTTCCGCTTTTCTTTAAGAGTAGGCCATCGTGTGCTGGTGGGAACAGACGACATTTAGAAAACTGCATTACACACAAGGACTGGATGTAAAAAAAAGCATAACAGTGCTTATCCCATTATCCTCGATATAAAAGAAATGAATTAAGATAAAAAAAAAATAAATAACACACACATACACACGCATACGCAGGTACGCACGCACGCACGCACGCACGCACGCACGCACGCACACACACACACACACACAACCACACAAGGCACTTGCTGTATTTTTTGGGTAAACAATTATCATATTCACTGCGACCTTCTTGCTATTTTAAAAGCTTTTTTAGACTATTTGTTAAACTTCCGAGAACCCTTTCAACATTGTACTTTTCATTGACTCAAAGTCAGTTTTAAATGTCCTAGAGTCTTTTGGTTTGGATACGCATCCCGACTTGATCATTGAAGTCAGCCACTTAATTCATTATTTGAGAATCAAAGTCTTACATATAACTTTTTGTTGGGTACCTTCCATTGTGGTCTATGGGGTAATGAGCTAGCCGACCAACGGCCAAGCATGGGCTCGAATATAAATAACTCGCAAACAGTAAACATTCGTCTTTCAGTAAGAGGTTTGTCATTTGTTAGTCAACATCATGGGCACAACTCCTTAGATATGAAACATCCATTTAGTATCTGGGGAAAAAAAAGGATCTGTTGTAGGACTCACAAGGCAGCTAATGTCAAATCATTCTAGCTTCTATTCGAGGGTAGTTTCTAGTATGATATGCCGAATTCGACTTGATGCTATCAAAACGAAATATTGTAAAAACGTAAATTGCATTTGTGGACAAACGCCTACACCTAAGTCATCTATTTTACAAATGTAGCAAAGTACTCCAGTTTCCTCCGAAAAGTTTTAAAGACCAGACTGTTTCTGAAGAAACTTATCAGAATCTAATGTCTGATCACATTCTTTTCATTAAACTTGTTCAATCGCTTGTAAATAGTCCGTCTATACGTTTATATAATGTCCACTTAAAGTTGTTTTTTTTTGTTTGTTGGTGGTTGCTTTTCTCAGGGGGAGGAGGGGTATTTATTTATTTATTGAGTTTAAACTGTTGACATACTTTTCTTTCTTTTTTTTTTTTTTCTTTGCCAATTAACTTGGCCATTTGATGTACCTAAACTGATATCGTTATGCACACACACACACACACACACATACACACACACACACATAACACACAACACACAACACACACACACACACACTCCCTCTCTCTCTCTCTCTCTCTCTCTCTCTCTCTCTCTCTCTCTGTATGAATCATGCACACACACACACACACACCACACACAATTACACACGTGCACACACCACACACACACACACCACACACAGCCACAGACAAGACACACACAACACAACACACACACACACACACACACACACAAATACACAACACACACATTCACACACCGCGCACACACACACACACTCACGCGCGCGCGTGCCTGCGCGCACAACACACACACACACAACGCCGCGCGCGCGCGCGCGCGCAACTCAATAACTCACACACACCACGTCGCAGGGATGTACACCCCACGTACGCACATACACGCGTCGTTCGCTTGCACGCGCGGCACACCACACACACACACGCCACACACACACACACACAACACACACACCACACACACACACACACACACACACACACACACACGGCGCGCGCAGGCGCATATTCATGCGCATTAAAATGACAAAACACAAACTTTTGGTCAACACAAGTATCTGCTTTTCTTTTTCCCTGTCTGTCTCCCTTCGTCTAATATCCTGACAGGAAAAGACGTAAAATTTCTTGTTCGTCCGTCGGGCGACGAGGACCATCAAAACACCTGGAGGGGGGTGGGGAGGTCATCATCAGTGAGTGCGGAGATGGCTGATAAGCCCATCCGTGCATGGAAAGTTCTGCTGCGTGGGGACAGGAATGGTAGCAGGTGCGGGGGCTTCAAGCATTGTTCTTTTGTCCTGCCTGCGCTTCTCTGCGCAGCTTTCCTGTCATTTCTTTTGGCAGGCATGTCGTGAACGTGGCCCCCCATTGGGTTCTGTTGAAGTTTCTGCCCCATTGACGGGGTTAGGCCTTCGGGTCCTTTTGAGTGTTTTAAACCGTTTCCTTGGCCCCGGGGGGGGGGCTTGCCTTCTGGGTTGCTGAACAGAAGTTCTTAGGCCCTGTAGTTGGATGCAGGCTACATGACCACCTGCAAAGCTTCTTTGTCGGATGGTAGGAATGTTGGGGGCCGGAAAAGTGAGGCTTCTGTGTCTGGTCCCCTTTTTCCCCCCTCTTACCAAGTAGTTTCCTCAGCCGGTGGTGTGGAAGTATTTTAGTTTTTTTGGGTGGCGTTGGAGACAGTCCCGATTACATCCAAAGTGTAGGATGGTGATTTTGACGCTTTGTAGCCCTTTTCCCCTTTTCATGGAGGTGATGCCTCTTCTTCCCATACATTGTTGTGGAATTGTGAAGGAGTCTTGCTTTGGCGAGTCTGGTGTTGATCTCGTCGTAAAAGATGCATTGCGGGAAGCGTATCCCAAAAGGAGGTAAACTTGCAACCCGCATTGAGTCTTTGCCCATTGATGGAAATTTTGGGTTTTCCCTGGGTTTTCCTAAAACGGGTTGGTGATCACCTCATCTTTTTGGTATGAGTGAGCCAAAGTTTTCACAGGCCTCTTTAAAATAAGTCTGCCTGCGTTGCATGTACCAAAATGCATTGAGAGCACGTCACAGCAAACAGAAAGTCATTATAATGTTTTTTTTTAAACCCTTGGTTTTTTTCTTTTAGCCTCCTGGGGTTTAAAATATACCCCTCAATTGTAACTGACAAAACCCCCCCAAAAACAGCATCTTAAAAGGGTCGTCAGCATTGAAGAAAGGAACATGGGGAACAGGGTAGGAGCTAGAAAACACCCCTGTTTTACCCACTGTGACTTCAAAAAGTTCAAGGTTTCCCCACTATTTGTCTTAGCCAGTTCCATCATAAAATTTGGGGGTGGGCAATGAATTTTCTAGGACACCCTACTTTGCCATGTTTTTCCGGGGGTTCTCGCTTACAGTGTCAAAGGCTTTTGTCAGTTTTTTTTGGTGGATTTAGATCACGTTTTGTTTTTTGGCCTTTTCTTGGGGCTGCCTGGCAGCAAACACCTATCAATGTACCGTGATCCTTGCGGAACCACATTGGCTCTTGGTAAGGGGTTTTTTTAGATGAACTATGAGCCTTTCAGCAGTACTCTGGCCAGAACCTTGCTGAAAGGGGATAAGGGGGTATGCTGAGATTACGCAGGCCTGGGTTTTTCCTTTTTGCCTGTAAAGAGATGTGGAGGGTTTTGAAGTCGGGGGAGCATCTCCTCCTCCAGATGAGGTGGAAAAGTGATGGAGTTTTTCAGTAAGGGGCCCGGCCCTTTTTAAAAATTTTGGGGGAACAGTTAGCCCCCCTTTCCATGGACAAAAGGGGATTGCTTTTTTAGTCTCTTCGGGGTTGGGGAGTTCCCCCAGTTCCCCTTTACATTAATTTGGGGGGGGGGGTCAATACCTCATTGCATAGGGGACGTTTAAGTAACTTTTAAAGTGCTCTGCCCACACCCAGTATCATGTCTTTGTGGTGAGGAGGTAACCCCGTCTGACTAAGCACAGGTGTGATGGGGGTTGGCCTTTTTTCCCCTTACGACCAAAAAAAATTAATCATGTCTTTAAAACGCATACCTTGAATTCTTCTGCTTTCTTACTTAGCCAGGATCATGTTTTGTCTGAACTTCACCCAAAAACTTTGTAAAAAAAATTCCCATGTGCCCTTTTTTTTGGTTTGGGGGGGGGGGGATCTTCAAGTGGCTTTCAAGACGCTGAGGGGGTTTTTTGGAATCGTTACGTTTTTGTGGATCATATTAACCCCTCAGGAGGTACAGCAAAATCCAAGGTTACAAAAACGCATCAATATTTTTTTTTTTGAGACTGTGCCCTCAATGCTATTTTTAAGGGACATGCAACCAAAGGGACTTATTTCAAGGCCTGTGACAACTTTTGGGGTTACGATCAGTACCAAAAGCTGAGGTGATGCACCAAACCCCCCCCGGAAAACCCAGTGGAACCCAACATTTATAATGGCAAAATCAATGCCGTTGACAAGTTCACCACCTGGCGGGATGTTTCCCCCAAAATAGTCAGAGACGAATCAACACCAACTCGCCAAAAAAAGTAGCCTTGGGGAAACTCCACAAAAGTATGGGACAAAAAAGGCATCACCTCCATGAAAAGATCAAGGCTACAAAAATGTTGTACTCACCACCCACTTTTTGGTTTTTAAACCTGGACCATCTACCCCAATGCCTCGCCAAAAAATTTTTTCACTTCCCACCCCAGGCTGAGGAAACTATTGGCAAAAAAAGGCAGGGTAGGGTACCCGACACAGAAATTCTCACTGTGCGGGGGGCCCAAGCACCCTACCATCCTGAGAAAGCCCAGCTTCACTGGGCTGGTCTGTACCTGAGCTGACTACAGGCTACCTAAAAAGCTTTTTGGAAAACTCCAGTAGGGGGAAACGCTCCCTGGGGCAGGGAAACTTTTTTAAAGACACTCTGAAGGCATAGAAGGCCCCAACATGGACCTGTCATGAGGGGAGCAGTAGCTTTAGACAAAACCCATTGGTTCTGTAAACTTTCAGATGACAAACCATAAAGAATTTTTGTTTTAATTTTTAAGATATTTGAAGAAACCGTTTTTGCAAAAAATTACCTGAGTAATTTTTTCTGGTCAAAGGGATGACTGCCGGCAGTCCATTTTGCTCTAAAGGCTGTGCCCCAAATTTACCTGGTAATTTTGAAGGGGGACTTCCAGCTTTGCAAAACCTTTTTTCATGGGAAGGGATACATAGGACCACTGGGAGATTTGCAACACTGGCGGGGCCGGATGCCCCGTGGTTCTTTTCCCGGGAAAAAACGGTGCTTTAGAGTGATCTTTTGGGAAAAAAAGGGCAAAATAAAGCCCCGCCTGCTTGCCTGGAGGAAGTGCCCCTTATGCTGTTTTCTTGCAGACCGGTTGGTCTGGCTTCAGCCAGGTTTTTTCTTCATGGCGTTTTTTTTTCTACATGTATTACAACACAAAAAACTTGGTAAAAAAAGATCATGCCCTTCCTCCGAAAACCGAACGCTTGCATTAATCCCGTTTGTTCTGACCTTTAAACTTTTAAGTGAGATATCTCGAAAATTTTGAAAATGGCAAAACTGCCGGTAACCCCTTTTGCTCTGAGGGGTCGAATAGGAGGGGAGTATCAAAGGGATTTGTAAAGGGGTATTTGGGGCAGAAGTGATGTTGTTCTTCTGATGATCCCTGGAGTCTGACTTACAATTTCTGTTGCAAGTACTTACTTTATGTTTGATTGCAACTTTTGTTTTGGGTGGAGCCCATAATTTAATTGGCTCACCTCTTCCCCATTTCTCCATTCACTTTTTTTCCATGCGTCATTCTTGCACTGTTGACCATGATCTTGATTTTCTTATGACCTCCATGCATATGGCCCGCTCGATCTTTAGACTGTTTGTGAGGGGGTTTCAGTTCTTGTTTTTTGCTGCCCCCGAGGTCAATGTCTTCCAAATCTGAGGTTGCAAAGGGGTTTCCACCAAAGGAGATGGAAGTGTGAAGGTTTTGCAGTGTCTCTGTCATATGTTTTCAAGGAAGGGGTTAAGAGGCAGGTGAAGAAGGCAGCCCTGGCGGGCCCCCCAAACCTGGTCTTAAAAAATCCCCCATGTTGTCATGAAAACGCCTTTTGCATTCTTGTACAG
>JASPKP010001103.1:30000-32265 GCA_030674155.1 Stramonita haemastoma | reverse complement strand
GGGGGGTGGGGGGGGGGGGGGGGGGGGGGGGGTTTTGGGGGGGGGGGGGGTGGGGGGGGGGGGGGTTTTGGTTTTGGGGGGGGGGGGTTTTTGGGGGGGGGGGGGGGGGGGGGGGGGGTGGGGGGGGGGTTTTTATTTTTGGGTGTTGGTTGGATTTTTTTTTTTTGTTTTTTTTTTTTTTGGGGAAAAGAAAATTGGGGTTTAAATTTTAATGGGGGGTAAATTTTTTTTGGGGTAAAAAATTAATTTAAAAAGGTTTTGTATTTAAAAAAAGGGGGGAAAAAATTTTGGGTTTGGGGTAATTTGGTAAAAAAAGGAAAAAGGGTTAAGGGGAAAATTAAATTTTTTTTAAAGGGGGGAAATGATTGGGGGTTGTTTGTTTTTTTTTTTGGGAAAAAAAAAGGCTGAATTAAAAAGGGGGGATTTTAGGAGGGAATGGTTTTAAAAAAAAGAATAAGAAAAAGTTTTGGGAGATGGGTAAAAGGTGGAAAAAAAAATTCCAAAAAATTTTCCCACTGGACCCCAAAAAAATCTAAAGAAAAACGGCCCCCCTTTTTTAAACCGGGTGGGATGCAGGGGGGGGGGGGGGGGTGGGGGGCTGTCAGTGAAATTGCACTCCCCCTTCTAGGGGGAAAAATTCTGGGGGGGGGAATTTTCCTTCTTTTCTATCCCTCCCCTTCGTTTCTGCCCTTGTTTGGGGGTTTTTTTCCCCGCCCTATTTTCTGCCTTCAAGTCGTATTTTTTTTCTTTTTTTTTCCAGAAATTTTAAAAAGGGAAAAAAATTTTCCCCCCAGGGTTTTTTTTTGGGGTTTTTTGTTACTGCCGGCCCCCTCTGAAATGAAAAATGTAAGCAACCTTTTGTTCTCCAAGGGGGTGTACTGCAACAAATTTCCCCAATTAAATTTTTTTTAGTCCCGGCCTTTTAAAAAGGAAAAAAGTTTTTTGCAGCGATGAAAACATATTGAAAAAAGTGATAAAATTAATTTATGTTGGGGTCTTTTTAAATTCTTTGTTTTAAAAATTTTTCCCCTCCTGTTCCCTTTTCGAAAGGAAAACCCCACGTGTCCCGGGGGGAAAAAAGATGGCTTTTACAAAATTTGTATAACCGGGGAGGTTTTTTAATAAAGCACAAAGTGCTTATCCCTTTAAACCTCGATACAAAAAAAAATTTAATTTAAAAAAAATAAAAATAAAACTGTTTTCCCAACTTGCCCCGGCATAAAATTTTCTTTTTTTTTCTTTTTTTTATGCCCCCAACCCTTTTTGGGGGTCTAAAAATGGACACACAAACCCCCGGCCCTTTTTCTGTTCCCTTAAAAAAGGAAAAGGTAAAGGGCCCCCTAACCTACAGTTTGGGGGGGGGAAAAGCAAGGTGAGGGGGACCTCGCTTCTTGGGGGGGCCAAAGCTTTTTTACCATCTCCCCTCCCCCCATCTTTCCCCCTTCCCCTACCATCAAGAGGGCAGGAAAACCTTTTTAAGCGGGGAAAATGGGGGAGGGTAGGGAAACAAAGGGGACACAAGGGGGATCCCCCCACTTGGGGACCCCAAACCAATGCTGCTTAATTAAGCTTGGGGAAAGCAAAAGGGGTGTGACCCCTGAGCTATCCCTGTTCGGCTACTAGGCTTTTAAAACCTATAATTATTGTTTTACCACACCCCCCCCCCAACAGCATTTTCCCAAAAGGGCTATGCAACAAACAGATAATACAGGCACATAGGGGCCCCCGTATAGACTCACACGAAGTAAAATCGGGGACACACACACACACACACACACACACACAACACACACAAAACCCCCCACACCAAAACACACCCCACACACACAACACACACCCCCCGTTTCTATCACGTAAGTGGAAAGACGTTAAATTGAAGAAAAAAGAAAAGAAGAAGAAAAAAGAAGAAGAAGAAGGGGAAAAAAAAGGAAAAAAGAAGAAGAAGAAAAAGAAGAAGACACACACACACACACACACACACACACACACACACACAACAACCACACACCACACACACACACCACACACACACACACACGCACCGCCGCGCGCACACACACACTTTTCTTGATTTTCGTGTTGTGGGGGTTGAAAAAAGTTGTTGTGAACTTGTACCCTCAATAAAGATCATTTTGACTTGACTACACAGACACAGATACTCTCTTTCTTTCTCTCTCTCTCTCTCTCTCTTCTCTCTCTCTCTCTCTCTCTCTCTCTCTCTTCTCTCTCTCTCTCTCTCTCTCTCTCTCTCTCTCTCTCTCTCTC
>JASPKP010001103.1:22500-25000 GCA_030674155.1 Stramonita haemastoma | reverse complement strand
GCTGTATTTTTCCAGTATTGTGCACGTTCTTGAAGTGTTCATGCCACTCTTCTAGTTTTATTCGATTACTGATGCCAATACTTTCACTCCCTCCAATCTTTTTCAGTTCTTTCCAAAATGATGCTGAATCATTGCTTTTCTTAGTCAACAACTCAGCAAGATCTTTCCTGAACCATTTCTTCTTTTGTTTTATCAACAGTTTATACTGCTTTTTCCCTTCTAAATACGTTTTCCTGTCAAAGTCCTTCCCCGTTCTTCTAAATGTTCTTAACTGCTTCTTTGTTAGTTGTTTTGCTCTGCGACACTCAGCGTCAAACCAAGGTGATCGCCTGTGCTTCTTACCAAGATTACACAGCTTAACCATGCACTTACTTGCCGTTAGTAAGCCATCAACAAATAACTCGAGGGCCTTGTCTATATTATTGTTAGTGTATGAAATAGCCTCTTCTATCTTAATTCTGATAGTATTTTCGTTAATTGCCTTTATGAAATCCCCCTCCTTTCCTTTCTCCCAAATGATTTTCTCCCTCACACACGATTTTCTCCCTTCCTTGTCAGCAGTACTAATATTGTCATCTCTGTTCTGTTTTATACATAGCTTAACGACTAATTCTACAGGTAAGTGGTCTGAGTCTATTGCATCTAGCACTTTCAAATGTTCCATCTCCACACACGAAAACAAATCACAAGAGACAATGAAATAATCAACTACACTAGCACCTGAGCTACCAATATAGGTGCAACTGCCATCATAGCCATACTCAGATATACCATTCAAAATTGCACAGTCAGTCACATTACAAAACTCCAAAAGTTGTTTACCAAATAAATTAACATCTTTGTCATGCGATGCTCTAGAGAGATAATGATAATTTGTGTTATGTACATCAAAAGGCTGAATGTCATCAGAACCCAAGTCATCATAATTTTTTGAAGCAGTTCGCGCATTAAAGTCACCACAAACTATCAGATAGAAATCATCAACTGTTTCATAAAGGTCTATAACACATTTCTCTAATAATTCCAATCCATAGCCATTGTCTGTTTTACTCCAAAATGGCGAGTCATATGGTGGAATGTATGCAGATATGTAAATAACGTCTTTCTTTGTGTTCAACAGCTCTTTACTAACATTCAATATAACAACATTTTCAACTTCGGTATGAATTCTTTTTACATACTCAGAGTAACATTTCCTCACGAGAACCGCTACACCTCCAGAGCGTCTGCCATGTTTAGTAAGCTTTGTAGCTTTGGAAATATAACTGTTAAACTTTGAAAATGATGCTGTCTCTAGATTTCCAGAAAGAAACGTTTCTGTTAAGGAAATAAAATCATACTGTGTGACAAAATTAACAAAATCTGGGTCATCTAACTTAGTGATTAACCCACACACATTGTAGCATAAAAATGTTACCTCACTATATTTACTTTTACTTTTATCTGAGGCATGTTCTAGTTCCTTATGGTTTAGAAGCTTATTTTCGCCATGTTTTGCCTTACTATGGTATGATGCCCGGCCACACCCCTATTCATTCTCCCTCCCAGGTGAAGGGGTCCCAGAGTCATTTCCCTGTTTCTCACGGACTACACTGTCAGCTACTACCTTGTCTTGGCCCTGCCTAAAAGCATCAATGATACTGTTTTGGCTTAGTGCTCTTTTCTGTTTGCTGTCAGAGCGAAGTGTCCTTGTTGTTGGTCGTGATTCACTTCTTGCCTGCACTTTCCTTCCTGTCTTGCGCGTAGAACGTGACCTGGTAGGCTGGGGAATTTTGGACTCCCAGCGACTGCCCCCTTTGGCTGGCCCGGAACATTCGCCTTCCGCCTCCTGTTGTACCTCTGTGGAAGAGGCTTCTGATGCTGGTTCCCCCATCCCTTTTTCAGTCCGCTGTGTGTCCATGTCCTTGTCAGCTATTTGGTCCAAGTCACCCTGCATGCTGTTAATGTTGCATTGTTGTGAAGTCATGTTCATAATACCTTTGTCTTGTCCAGCATATAGTTCCCTATCAGTTGTTACTTTGCAGTAGTGTTTGCCATTTTGTTGACATGATTTTATTTCCCCTATGTCTGTTTGTTTGTCCTCAGTCTGCCCAAATCTACTGTTTTCTGTATCCCTTGTGTCTGTGTCAGTATCATTGTCCACGTCATTGTTTGTCGCACACTCAGCAGAATGTGTGATTGCTGGCAGCAGCAGCAGTTCACTGGACTGTGTCTCTGCAGAGTGTGCAGAACTTGCTGACTGTGTCCTCCTGCCTCCTGTCCCTCTGTCCTGCTGGCTGTTGCTGTGCTCCCCCTGTCTGGAGGCCTGCCATCTGTGTGGTTTGGGCATCGAGCGGACTGCCTGACTGTACGTCTGGTGTCCTGGAGCCACTGGCAGTCTGTTAGCAGCGTGCTGGTAGCCAGTTGTGAAGCTTCTGCTCGTTTGTTTTCTTTGGACGGGGTCACCACTGGGCACTTGCTGACAGATAGGATTGCCCTTTGACCCTCTAGAATCCAGTTT
>JASPKP010001103.1:5000-17500 GCA_030674155.1 Stramonita haemastoma | reverse complement strand
ACCACTTTATGTCACGGCAGATTTCTCTGCGTGAAATTCGGGCTGCTCTCCCCGGGGAGAGCACGTCGCCACATATGCAGCGCCTACCCTTTTTTTTTTTCTTTTTCCTGCATGCAAGTGTATTTGTTTCCCTATCAGAGTGGCTTTTTTTCTACAGAATTTTGCC
Organism: Stramonita haemastoma; assembly: GCA_030674155.1. Lineage (NCBI taxonomy): Eukaryota > Metazoa > Mollusca > Gastropoda > Neogastropoda > Muricidae > Stramonita > Stramonita haemastoma. The sequence goes on along the minus strand of JASPKP010001103.1, from coordinate 17,334 downwards.
AGGGACAACCCCCTTGTTGCCGTGGGTTCTTTTACGTGCGCTAAATAGTGATGTGTAACACACGGGACCTCGGTTTATCGTCTCATCCGAAAGACTAGCGCCCAGACCACCACTCATGGTCTAATGGATGGGGAAAAAGTTTTGGGTCCAAACGGGGTACGAACCCCGCACACTCCGACCCGGGCTTTTTGCTTTCTAGGCAAGGCGCGTGACCACCTAGACCACCGATCCACATATTTTATACTCATTGTAAAGTTCTGACCTCCAAGGAGAGACTAGCACTTTACTTAGCCGTGGGGACTAAACAGTGGTCGTAAACTCGGTTTAATCCTGGTAAAATGCAGGAAAGCATGCATGATTTTGCATGCTTATGGGCTGCAAATGCTTAATTTAGCATTATGTGCAGTATACTTTCATTGGTTTTTGCTTTATCTTGCGTTTAATAGTGATTCTATTGTCAAATTCGTAATCAGTATGTCGAAAGCTTTCCAACGGTATGCCACAAGACCATATTACAAACTGTTTAAAAAATATGGTAAAATCCAAATTTTATGACGTCATAAAATCTTTAAAAAAGTGACCTTCCGACTCTTAGATCGCCCTACTTTTTGAATATGTTAATAGTTAGCTACTTTTCTATCCAACCATCGCAAAAGCATTACTATTACAATTAATTCTTTTCTTGGCACTTTTCTTGCAAATATTGACTAGACTAGGAGCAATAGAGGAACTTGTGATTGAAGTGGGGTATATATTAGTGGGGTGGGGGTGGAGGAAGAAGCAATAACAACTGAGAGTCAAGAATCAAGAGTGCTTATATAATTATGGTGTTGTGTCGGTGGCTGCTGGGAGTTTGGTGGGTCAGTGTGTTTCATGCACACCCCTCCTGTTAGGTACAACTGATACCGTCTTTGTGACGTTAGATGAAACAGGAATGAATCTTCATTTCATAGCTCACTAGCACGGATGTATGATCAGTCAAGGGGTCAAGGATATAATTATATGCTGCTTTAAAACACACACACACACACACACACACGAGAGAGAGAGAGAGAGAGAGAGAGAGAGAGAGAGAGAGAGAGAGAGAGAGAGAGAGAGAGAGAGAGAGAGAGAGCAGACAGACAGACAGACAGACAGACAGACAGACAGAGAGAGAGAGAGAGAGAGAGAGAGAGGAGAGTCGTGGGTGAAAGTCAGATTCATTACCAAAAGAAAAAAGCAAACAAACTCTGTTTGGATATAATTTATAGAAAAGGATGCACAAAACCATCCAAATTATTACCAACAATCGAGATTGAGATAATTTCTTAATTCAAATGAACACCACAGAAAAAAAACACCCTCTAAAATGGGAAATGGCAACCACAATAACAATATTGCGCCACCTCCCCCCCCCCCCCCCCCAACACACACACATACAGACAATGATGGCGACAAACAAGCGTTAAAAGTATGTGTTGGATGTGAACACAGAGATCTGGTGATTGTAGTGATAATGGCGAAAATTTCACGCAAAAAAAGACGTGATACAAAGTTCTAGGCTGTGACAAAAGGGAGAACAGTTGGAATATTCACGACATGGAATGAGGCAAGTGGATCTATTTTAGGTTATCACGGAGCAGCACACAACGGTTATGATACTCTTGAAAAAGCTATAGAAGCCATGAAGCAATCGGGTGTCATGTGTCCCTGTGTGTATGGAGACCAAAAACAGCAAAAATAAAGAAGTAGATGATGAAGGCAGAAATGATGAAGAATGCCACAACACACAAGAAACTGACAGAAATGACAACGACAGAGAATGGACAGACATGCGTATGTAGTAGAACAGTTGCAGGTCGCACCTTAAAGTGTAGTGAGTGCAACAGAAAAATTCACTGGGCCTGCACACCCCTGCCCACATACCAGATTTGTGTCTTTGCAAAATCTTCTAGGCTTTACACATGCCGACTGTGTGCTGAGGCCCAGTTTGCCTCAGATCAAATTTTAGAAGAAATGGATAGACAAACAGAACTGGTAAATGACGCACACCAAGAAATGACGCCATTGCAATGAAATAAAAAGTTAATATGCAGATGATGGCAAAATAATCATGGAAGCCAGTCAAATGAACTAGACCCAACGGTCTGTAACTTAGAAAAAGCAGTCAGCACAATGGCAGAGCACATGTACTCCTCAATCAATGAGTTGAAAAGCCAATGCAGACCATGGTATTATTCTGAAACTCAAAACATCATTGCTGCAGTTTCTATAAAATAAAAAAAGGCGTACATGAACCATCAGCAAACATGATGCTTAAATGTATAGACAGTCAAAAAAGAAAGCCAAAAAGTGCAAAGAAATCCATGAAAAAGAAATCAAGACAAGGCAGCAGGAAAAGGATTGAGAACAACGAGAAAACAGCTACAAACTTGACAGAAAGTACAACAATGCCTGTGTCAGAAAATAGTCTCCCTCTGCTAGATCTAAACTATGACCAAACCAAACAAGATTTATACTGTGTCACAGACCCTGCTGCTCTAAACTCAAGTATTGAAGAAGATTCTGGTGAAAATGATCCCATTGAAAACATAACTTCAAGCAGTCTCCTATTTGTACTGATGTTAAATGACTCTGTACTGGATGGTATTGATGCCGAACGACTGGGAAACTCTTAGGACTTGCCATCAGGAAGAAAAAGGCACTCACAATAAGTGACTTCGTAAAAAAAAAAAAAAAAAAAAAAATCAAGGCGACCCCTGAAGTAATACTGATTCACTGTGGTTTGAACAACTTGAAGAATGAAACAGAGGAAACTTTAGTCAGAAGATGAATCAGATAGTCAAAAAGATCAATGAAGACTTCCAGGACACTCAGATAGTCATCAGTCAGGCCATTCCTACAGTGGATACAGAACTTGAGGCCAAAAGACAATTATATAACGCCTTTATGTTCAGAGAGTTGTTCAGACTGAGCAACACTTCTTTTATCCAACATAACATGAACTCACAAAACAAAACCCTGTTCCGGAACACTACCCATCCGTCAGAAAGAGGCAGTGGTGTTCTGGCAGGAAACATTGGCCGACACCTGCACTCCCGATGCTGGACAGTCAACAGCAAACAGCGACCGAGACCTAAGTCTAGTAAGAAACTTGAAACACAAAAGAGAGAAACTGGATGGCAGAAAGAAAGAGCACAGGGGCAGTATTCAAAGGAAAACAGACCAAATAACGAACAGCAAACAGAAGATGACAGAAGGAACGAAAGGTGACCTATGATCCATTTCACCAATACCGGAGAACTGCTACACTTGGAAAACACACTACTTGGAATAGAGACAGACGACAGTGGAGAAGAGCACACAGCACTGAAGACAGAACACACCAATCCAATCCAATCCAATCCTGTTGCTTATAGCCCCGTTGACCACACAGGCCATGGGGGGGGGTACTGTCCCAAGGGGGGGGGGGGGTGTTGTCCCCTCGTCACATTTGAAAACCCATATTAAAACTGTGCAACTATGTACAGATTAAAACTGGGTATAAAACCAACTCCACTGTCCTTGCTTGTATCCACGCCCCACTCAGCCATAAGGGTCAGCCCAGGACGGCCACTACATTGTAGGAAACCCACATCGATCACACATAAAGTGAAATAAAACCAAAACCAAATTCCAACATCTCAAGTCACGCACCTTTTCAGGATATGAACGCGAGGGATATGAGAATGACCCCTGTGTATCCTGGTGAGCACTGTTGCTTCCCTTGATTTTTGACACACAGAGGGAATACATTTTTCAAGGTGGGACGGATCTGAAAAAGTTTTTTGTCCGTCTGAGTGTTCCATTTCTCCTGCCAGAGAGACTGCACGTATTGTTCGCTTCTAGGTGTCAGATCTGCGAACAGCTCCGTAGACCCAGAAATTTCCTGCTCCTTGGCACACCTGGCAAGTCGGTCAACCATCCACGTGCCCGTGCCCACACCAAAACCACATCACACCTGTCCCAACTCAAACCGAATATGACCAATTTTATCAAAGGTGCTCAATGGACAGAAATGTACAGAAAAATGGCAGACTATTAATATTTGTATAGAAAATCAAATGCATATATTGAATGGGAGAACATTAGGAGATTTACAAGGTAGGTTTACATGCTTTCAACTTCAAGGCTGTAGTATTGTGGATTATTTCATTTGTTCCGAATCATTTATGAAACAGGTGAAACTGATGAAAGTTAAAGATTTAATGGAATATTCTGATCATAGTCCACTTGATTTAGATATAGACATACCAAGCATAGACAGAACACATTTGCAGAAGTCTGTCAAAATAATGACATACACAGGCAGATTGTATTACGAAAGATTCACCAAGATTCACCGCAACAAATGCGTTTTGTATGGGATAAAAATTCTAAAGAACAATTTCAAAGGCCTCTCTACAACCATCAATGCCATAACATATAACACAAATAAAAACAAAAACAAATGCACTATTAGAACAAATAAATCAAAATACAAGGCAATCTGATTCAATAAATAATTATAGTAAACGAATGTTCCAAGCAGCTGTCTGATATCATTGTTGCAAAGTTCACTGGGGAAAAGGAAGATACTTAAGACTTTGGTACTCCATACTCAATGAATTATGATGTGATGCCAGGCAGGGTGTTATGGTAACACCTTTTATTGTTTCATTTACCACAATAAAACCGGCACAACACACACCTCACTTGTTCTTTGCCAATTGTCTTCGCTGCTATATCACCAACCAGTGGAAAAATAATTCTCCTTCACATAATCTTATGACTTAAGGATTAATACTAGGTAAGGGCTGAAGTGATGATATTATAAATTACATCCTTTTCTGGCCTCTGGCCATTATGCTTTTGAAAATAGCATTATAATATAATTTTGAAATATGGGTATGGGTCCCCTCTGGCTTTGAGCTACTGTATCGTAGTATGACTTAACCACTGTTGATGAATCACCACCTTTAGTTAGTTAAAGCAAAGCAGCCAAGCTCTCTGCCTCCTTGCAGGACCCCTGGGGGGAGTAGGGGGTTGTAGTTCAAACATTATAGTGCATAAAGTGCACACTATAACTCACTCTCCAAGTTTTTTTTTATGCAATGTCCTCATTGCATGCTTAAAGTCCACCCCACATAGCCAAAGTGGCATGCTTAAAATCCTTACTCTGCTGATAGAGAAACTGACAACTAAGAAATCTTAGAAACTTCTAGAAAGAAAACTCGTGAAACTCTCAGATTTGCCATCTAGGCCTGTACCCATTAGGCCTACTTCATGAATAATTGGCTGTAAACAAGGTGGAATACTGGCATGCATACTAGTTTTATCAAGGGGTAAAACAACCTGCTGTAAGATATTCATCCCTAAAATAGCTGGGGTTCTCAACTTCCTAGCATATGTAGAAGGATCCACAGAGTCCATAACAACAACAAAAAAAAGAGGCTCTACAGCTCTTGCCAAACACTTTCACAGACCCTTCTAGCAACCCTAGATAAGAAATGTCTAGTCCATTTGCTGCTTTTAGTCTTAGCCAAGTTACTTGTTGCAAAGGCAACTTACTCTTGAAATATTCTCTGTACCGGGACTCTGTCAATGTACTAACATCGCTACCTGTATCTACTAAAGTTTCAACTTCTTTCCCTTTTACACGAACCATTGTTTGTGGACACTCCTGTTACACTACTTTTACCAGCCTTTGTGTCCACCTCCGCTGTATGGCTGGCCACGACAGAGGAAGTTACTTTCCCCGACTCCTTGTTTCGGGCCTTTTCCTTGTCCTTCTTCAGACAGTCTCGTTGTAGGTGGCCTCCTTTGGGACAGCAGAAGCATCTACTGTCTGTGTTTTGGGTTTGCATCCACTGAGGAGATGGTTGTGCCATGAGAATCTTAGATTCAAGGCGCTCAGAAAGAGACCTCAAAGAAGTCTGCAGGACCTTGACTGTGGTCGTAAATGTGGCCACTTGTCGCCCTAGTTTAGCCACTTGTGGAGATGGAGCCGGAGGAGACAAGTGCTGCTGAAACACTGATGAGGTCATTGGGGATGGTGCCTCCACCGGAGCCTCATCTTCTCTGGTCCACCTCAGAGCCTCGTCCCTGATGGTGAAAAAGGTCATTCCATCCCTTTCTCTGACCAGCAATCTGAGCTCTCATTTCAGCTGGGTTGACATGAGACCCTCAATAAACCTGTCACGGAGCAGATCAGGAAAGATGCTCTTTTTGTCTCTGGCGTTGGCCTGGTCTCCAAGGCTCTTGAGAGCCTGCCCATATTCCAGCACTGACTGACCTGGGAGCTGGTGTTTGCCATGGAAGGCTGACATCAGTGTTGTCAGAGGTCGGCTGTCGCCAAAAATGTCACTTTATATCTTCAACACCCTCTATGGTGAGTCATTTTGACTGAAGACCTCCCTTCTGGCTTTTCCTTGCAGGTGATAAATAATAAATTCTGCTGCTACTGGCCCTGGTATGGTGTATGAACCCAGGACCCTGGTGACCTCATTGATGAAGTCTTCTGCAGATCCATCAGCTGACTCTCCGAAAAAGTTGGGAAGTTTGGGTGGTGCCTACCACTGCATGGCCCTTGATTGGTCTCCATTCCCCTCAGACATCATGCGTGTGTGGGTGTGTTTTCGTTTCCTGTTAGGTCGTTTCCTGCCAATCCTGTCTGAGGCACCAATTGTTGAAAGGTTGACTGAGGAAAGGAAGATACTTAAGACTCTGGCACTCCATACTCAATGAATTATGCTGTGAGGCCAGGCAGGGGTGTTACGGTAACACGTTTTATTGTTTCATTTACCACAACAAAACCAACTCAACACAAGCCTCACTTGTTCTTTGCCAATTGTCTTCGCTGCTCTATCACCAACCAGTGGAAAAGTAATTTTCCTTCACGTTATCTTACGACGTAAGGATGTAATGCTACGTATGGGCTGAAGTGATGATATTTATGAATTACGTCATTTTCTGCTTCTGCCCTGATGCTGTTGAAAATATTCTTCATATGGATATGGGTCCCCTCTGGCTTTGAGCTACTGTATGGTGGCATGACTTAACCACTGTTAGTTAAAGTGAAGCAGCCAAGCTCTCTGCTTCCTTGCAGGAGGGGGGGGGGGGGGGGTAGGAGGTTGTAGATCAGCTGTTACAGTGCATAAAATGCACACTATAACATCTTTATCAAAGTGGCAAAATTAAGCTTGAAGACCAGAAAGTCAGAGCCTTTAAAGAAAGCTTCAGGCCATGTATAAAACATTCTGGAACTACCAGAAGAAACAGTTTGCAGAACTAAAATTTTATGATTTTGCTACCAAAGAATACAGACTGGAACCATATCTAGTACACTATGAAAACAAAACTCATAAAATACTTTTTTGGGGGGTAAATTTCGCATAAGCTGTCACAATTTAATAATACAGAAAGAGAGGCACCAAAATATGCTCAGAGAGGAAAGAAAATGTAAATACTGCAACAAAATAGAAGATGAATTTTATTTACTCGATGATTGTGTCTTGTATAATGAACTCAGAACCAATTTGTTATTAAAAGTTTAAACCAAAGACGAAGGACGTAAAAAAACATTTTGATAAGTTAAGCGACATAACCACAGTGATATATATCAAGCAGATATAATTAGATAATGTGAATGAATGTTTTGTGAAAAGAGAAAAAGAGAAGTAGAATGCAACATGTTTTTAGTGGACATCATTTTGGGCAGAAAAATAATTAAAACTAATGTTTGTGTTGTAGTGTCAAATAAGTCTGCATGACTTAAATGGCAATACAATATTTTGAATCTTCAATCTTGATTTTTGAATCACACACACACACTCACACACGTTCAATTTCTTTTAACGTCTTTTCACAAATTGTGATATTAGACGGAAATGTGGAGAGAGAGATAAAGACAAAGAAAGACAGAGGGGGAAGGGTGTGTGAATGTCAAGGGAAGAGGGCGTAGTTGGTAATGTATGGAAGATGGAATTTCAGAGGATCAATAGGGCCTACACGTGGATTGATAAAAAAAAAAAAATAACAAAAACCTTAACATTACTTACCTAATAAACTACAATGAACAAAAAGGAAAATGCAGTTGTAACAATTCTTAACAAAAACAGTAATTCCAAAGAAAAAATGTGAGGTAATTTCACCTGAGAAAAAAGTCGTATTAGCTCCCCCCCCCCCCTCCTCCCCTCCCCCCCCCCCCCCCCCCAAAAAAAAAAAAAAAAAAAAAAAGAAAAGAAAAGAGAAAGAAAGAAAGAAAGAAACACCACCAACAATAACAACAAATAATTATTATCATTTTTTTAAATTAAAAGCTATCCCCCTCAACAACACAAGAAAAGAAGAAAAAAAAATCAAACATAAACAAAAGAGCAACCAACCCCCAAAACAAGAAAGAGAATTCCCAACAATAGCAACGAGAAGCCAGTTATGAACATTATCACCCCCCTCTCCCTTCCCCAAGAAACAACCAAAATAAACAATAGGTATAACAAAAATTCCTGAGAACAGGAGACCTATTGAGACCCCCAAAAGTACAAGCAGGAAATAAAAAAAATGGTTTAGAGTGTCTTTAAAGTCCAAAGCAATCACAATAACAAACCAACTGGACTATGCACCAGCGATTTAAAAAAGTCATACATAAGTGGCAGACTGTTAAATATAGCTGATGGAGAAGATGCCATCAAAACGGGAATGTGCCCTTTTAAACTGCAGCATGTTAATATATGATCTACCGTTATATTATTACCGCATATGCAAAATGCATTTCCAGCATATTTTGTCTTGAAGCTATTCAATTTCCATCTACAAGCTAAGGAAACAATCTGCTTTGAACAATATATATCACGTTCTCGTATTTTAACAAATGACTCAAATTTCCGTAGTTCTTTGTGTGCATCTAGACAGCCAAGCCTTCTTTCCTCACAATGAAATAAATTTCGTTGTGATTTTATTATGATATGATAACACTCTTGTAGTGAAAATGGGAGTACTAATTGTGTCACCTCTGATGAACCCTTTGCTCCTTTTTTCGCTAGTATGTCAACTTTTTCATTGTAGTGAAAACCACTGTGAGATGGAATCCAACAGAAAGTTAATTCTGAGCCCTTTAAAGATAAAAGATATAATTAGAGAGTGTGTGTGTGTGTGTGTGTGTGTGTGTGTGTGTGTGTGTGTGTGTGTGTGTGTGTGTGTGTGTGTGTGTGTGTGTGTGTGTGTGCGCGCGCGTGCGTGCGTGCGTGCGCACGCATGTGTGTGTGTTTTGCTGCTTCATTTTCTGTGAAACCTCTGTCCTGCTGTTTCTAAGCCGCTCATTTCAATCTCTGCGCTACAGCCATACCCATATTCGTTATGTCGCATCCTCAGAGTCAGAAAGCCATAGGGATTATCAATGCCAGGCAGCTATGGGGTCACCCGCCAGAGGGGCCCTGCACTGCCGCTGGTAGGTCCTTTTAGGGGTGTAGGGTGGTGCCTGTTCTGAGCTAACTTACGCAGGAATCTATTAATTAAGCCCCATGCTGACGACATTGATAGCGCATCCCCAAGGTCACCAGTTAAGACAACAAACAGGACAAGTTAAGTGACATCAGATGCTTCAACATCGAGTTTCACCCCCCCCCCCCCCCCACATCAATGTGGTTATAGATCCATCCTCCCGTTCCTAGGCTAGAGCTCCGAGGTTTACCAATGGTGAGATTTTTGCCTATGCAACTATTATATATCCATCTATTTTTACAAAAAAAAACCTGTTGGCCTACTCTTCTGAAAGGCAGAACTTGTTTTAATATTACGCACAAGATATTCTGCGTGTGTTCACACACGTGGTCTCGGTTTCTAATCTCGTCCAAAAAACTTTGAGAGGAGTGGAGTCAGCTCTGATGTTAACTGCGGGAGAAAAATCCCTTCAACGGTGGTGGATCAAAGCCGGGTTCGATCCCAGAATGGCAAATCGTGAGCGCAACACTTTAACCACTGGGCTACCCCCCCCCCCCCCACACACACACACACACACATACATACACATACTATTTACTTCAATTTCAAACTAGCATAAATCAAGTGAATTTTTGTACATAAGTTCTTAACAGTACAAAGTTCAGTTGTATAGATGGACATGTGCAGAGAGTGTCGATGGTTTTAATTTGTATACATTTGTATAACTAGGCAGTTTTTCTACTTTCGTTTCCTCCGCAAGGAAAAATAACTCTTCATGGTTTGTGTTGGGTGTCGTTAGGCGGTCTAATCAAAGTCAACGAATCGAAGTCGAATCAAATTCGACTCATCACAGATTGGAATCAAAGGCAGCTCGCCGAAAATAAATCGTCCCACAGTCTAGTCAAGAAATCCACTCATAATCGATTCAACAGTCCTGCAAGCCCTGTCCACAGACAAAGAAACAGAACTCCAGCAGGAACTACAGCTCCTTACACAAAATAAATGTGTAACGCTGCAATGGACCTCTGCCAACTGTGGCATACCTGGCAATGAACAAGCTGATGAACTTGCAAAACAGGGGGCACAGAAAGAACAGTGCGAAAGCAGCCTCACCCTCTATGAAAAGAAAACGATCATTAAATCAATGGCCCGACCCAGAGTTGAGAAGGATGACTCTCACAATCTCAAAAGAGAAGAACAGGACTTAAGACTCCATTCTGGGCACAACAGGCTAAAACACCACATGTCCACAAAGCTGAAACTCGTTCCTTCTCCTCTGTGGTAAAGAAAACCAGACTGACGAACACATTCTTCAGAGATGCAAGCTTTACAGCGACCTGAGGAAGATGGTGTGACTGACGGAGATAACCCTGCAAACCAAGCTGCACAACCCACGAAGGGAGCTAGAAAGGACATGCCACTATTTTCCTTAAACACATCAGACGGTGTAAAGCAAACAGGAGAAGTTACTTACTTAGTTGCAAAAATTCATTACCCAAACCTGTCAATCATGCTACTATCAACTACGGCGTATTAGCGCAATTCGAAAGTACCTGTCCACTGATGCAACTTCCAAACTTGTCACTTCTCTTATTCTCTCACGTCTGGACTATTGCAATTCTCTTTTGGCTGGTCTGCCAGCATCATCCATCCACTCCCTTCAACGCATACAAAACTCCGCAGCTCGTCTGGTCCTCAGAAAGAAAAAATCTGAGCACATTACCCCTCTCTTGCAATCTCTTCATTGGCTGCCCGTACCACAGAGAGTAAACTACAAGATCAATACCCTCTGTTACAAATGTCTCCACAATACTGCACCCTCCTACCTCTGTGAATGTCTTCACTTGTACACACCTTCTCGCTCCCTCCGCTCGTCGGCAGATACTTTGTCCCTAAGAACACCCAGATTCAACCTATCTACCGTTGGCCGCCGCTCTTTCTCTGTTTCCGGTCCATCGATGTGGAACGACCTTCCTCTCTCCCTCAGACAAAAGCCTACTGATGACACTTTTAAATCCAACCTCAAGACACACTTATTTCAAACCTAAGTTTTTCTCCTTCCGCTTCCATCTCTTACCTGTCCCTGCCTTCAACATCCACCTGTCAAAGTGCATAACGTTTGTGGGTGTGTGTGCGTGCGCGCGCGTGCTGCGTGCGTGCGTGCGTGCGTGCGTGCGTGCGTGTGTGTGTGTGTGTGTGTGTGTGTGTGTGTGTGTGTGTGTGTGTGTTACATTCGAATTTGTCAAAACTGTAAATAGTTGCTGATTGTGCGTCGTGTAGGTTGAATGCAAGCGCTTTGATTTGTTTTTGCAAGATGTAGCGCTATACAAATTCCATGTATTATTATTATTACTTACTTACTTACTTAGGCCCATCACTACCCTTGGAGCATAGGCCGCCGAAACAGGAGAAGTAGAAGAAGTCAATTCAACGACATAGCTTCTGGTTATTTTCGTCACATCGATTTTAGTTGTGGATAAGGGCAGACTGGGTAAAACCCTCTCTTCAACCTTGGAACCAAACTTGCTTTCCCCGTTATCACAAAGTCAGCTAGCTACACCATGGCGCAAATGCACGGGTGTCTTTCAGAAGTGAATGATGTAGCTACTTTCTCCAATTTTCATGACGTGCGAACAACGAAAATTCATTTAGACTTGGATGTCAGCTTGGAGAGCAAAGTTATCAACAGCTTGGAGGAAATAACTTTCAGAGTGGTGAAGAAGGGTGTGAAAGAAGGTAAGATTGTCAGTAAAACCAATGGACCGCCGTCGTCTCATGGCCTCACTGAATTTTCGGAAAAGTGGTATCTGTAAAAGTTTGCACTAGGTGTATATAATTATTTATTCTTTTATTTCGAGAAAAATAGGATAAGCGCTCCTGCTTTTTTTTTTTTTAA
>JASPKP010001102.1:0-27500 GCA_030674155.1 Stramonita haemastoma | reverse complement strand
TTTCTTGTTTTTGTTTTGATTTTAAAATGTTTTGTTTCTGCCTTTTTGTCAGTATACAATTTGTTAGGATACGGCAACAAAAGATTTTTTTATGCAGTTATGGATTTTTGGGGGGGGGGGGGGGCATTATTTGTACATTTATGTAAATGAAATTTGGTAATATCTTTTAAAAATCTTTAAAAAAAAAAAGAAAGAAATTTGGTAGCATTAATTCATTATGTAATGCTAATGCTGTTACCCCTTTTCAGTTAAAATGCAAATTGGTTCTAGGCATATCAATTTACAATGCACCATATGAGTATTTCTTTTCTTTATTAAAGATGTTACATGTATAGATGATTTTTATGTAAAGAATTTTTGTTGTCATGAAGAAAACACCCACTTTGCATTGAGGAAGTTTATATCTGTGCTGCTTGGCATTGAAAATTTGTGGACAGAGTAGCAGTTTGCGGGTATTTATTAAGCCTGATACCCATGTATTAAAAATTTAAAATACTGAGACAGACTGTGTGAACAAGGAAAAACACATAAAAAGATTGTCTAACTAAACTTACACCTGCGTGTTTTCTGTGTCTGCTGGTCCTTAATGTTATCAGTCCAGCTGGACAGCTCAGTCTATCCTTCAGTCGAGAAAGAGCAGTCAGAAGTGACTGTGTGCATGAATAGTGAAGGCTTTCAAATGTGTGGGTAGTAAAAAAAAAAAAAAAAAAAGAAGAAGAAAAAAAAAAAGCTAAAGGTGTCCCGTAACCTGTGTGGTCGTAGGGGAGCGAGGCGTCAGAGACCTCAGCTTCTCTAGGGGCCAGCATATTGAGGGCGGCGCCCATCTCCTCTTTCTCGCTGCTGTACCTTCCCTGACCCTAAAGAGGGCAGGTATACATTTACAGCTGGGGGAACTGTACTGTAGCTAAGGCGCGCAAACGCTTACCCATCCAATTGGCAACCATGCTCGATGCTATTTAACCTGGCTGGGGGAAAACGAGCGCTTGACCACTGAGCTATCCCGTCCCCATGTGTGGGTATGGGTACACAGGCAAAAGTTGATTACTTTGCTTGTGGGGACTAGACAATTAAGTAAGTAAACAAAAATGTGTTAAAAACAGTTGCATTACCCATGCAATTAGAAATGATTGCATTGCCCATACAATATTTCCCCTTTTTTATGAAAAAAAAATTAAACAAATGAGTAAAAATAGCTGTGAGTTGCAAATGTTGCAGTTTAAGGCAGGTTATTGCTTTGCCCAGACTCATTTAAATTAGTTCCATTGTATTTGTTTAGAGTGAATGTTTTTTTTTTTCCAGACATGATCAAGAGAAGAAATCTGAGAACACGGTCCATCAAAATGCTGGTTCTGGATGAAGCTGATGAGATGCTCGACCAAGGTTTGTCTTTGTTTCTTTTCACTGTTAGTCAGTGGATTTTTTACCTATACTTAATAATCTACTAATTCATGCACACAAGCGTTTTATATTCCACATGTAAGTGCAAACATACATAATTGCATGTGTGTGCAGTCATTATGCATGAAAAAAATTATAAAGTACATTTGTATGTGCAACGCTCTCTCACTCATAGTCTGTACTGTTCAATTCTGGCTATGAGGTATTGAGACTATAAATGTTGGGATGAGTATCTTGTGTTTGTTGTGCGGTGTTTGTCTTACGCAATATTCTTACTTAAACTATTCAGCTTTCAGTGCTTTTTAAAAAACATGATAATGAGAAATTAAGTGGAATGGCTGGCATCTTAAACACATGTGTTATCATTTGACTAAAAAATAATTTTATGGTTCATAAATTAGACAAAACCAGAATTACTTTTGTTTTTCATCTAGCTTTGTTGAGTTCTCAGCTAGAAAGCTTGTTTATCAGATCTTTATTTCACACCTGGTTTTTCCCAGTGTTGGGAGAAGCACTATAAAGACTCACGCCATGAACGCTTCATTTCAGGTTTCAAAGAGCAGATTTATGATGTGTATCGCTTTCTGCCTCCTGGCTTGCAAGTGGTTCTTTTCTCTGCCACGCTGCCCCATGAAATCCTAGAGATGACCAACAAGTTTATGACGGACCCCATCCGTATTCCTGGTCAAACGGTGAGTGTTGTGTTGTGACATGCAGTGTTGTAAACAGTTTTTTGGGGGTTAGTGCAGATTTATGATTATATATATTACATTTGCCGCCGCTGTGGCCTAGTGGTTAGGGCGTTGTACTCGTAATCTAAAGGTTGCGGGTTCGATCCCAGCTATTCCGCTATGGCGTTGTGCCCTTGGAAAAGGCACTTTACGGCTATTTTCTCACCCCACCCAGGTGTAAAAGGGGTACCAACCTTGTGTTGGGGGTTAACCCTGCGATAGACTGGCGTCCTATCCAGGGGGAGTCTATGACTCTCAGTCGCTTAACGCCACAGAAACCGGGATAAGCACCGGCCTGATGAGCCTTATGGCTCGGGACAGACTTTAACTTTTTAACTTATATTACATTTGATTTTGTTTACTGAAACTCTCCGTGCCCCAAGAGGGGTTAAATGCAAATTAAATCTTGACTCTTAAATCTAGTCATCGCTTGGAGTTCTACTGTTCTACTGGTTTGATACAGGTCAGGTAGGTGTTGGCAGTAATGAGTGGGGTAGTCGAGGTCAGTAACATGATTTATAGTGGTAGATTTTATTTGTTTGTTTTTCAGTCGTTACCTGCAGTTTAGAATGGAAAACTAAGAAGTAAGAAGTTTTTTTGTTGGAGTTTTTAATTGGTAATGGTTAATTGGGCAATGGCTACATGGTAAAAGTACTCTTATTATTTTTTTGTCGCTTCTTCTTTTATGATTTCATTTATTGATTACTGAAATTGCATTGGGCTGTGTGGTGGGACACAGACAATCGTTTATGCTGCTCTATATGAGACATGATCACAGCTGCATGGTAAACCCCAACAAATATTGCATTGTTATTTTTTATTTTTATTTTATTTTTACTCTTTTCTATCAAGTATAATGGAATAAGCACTCACATGCTTTTTTACAAACAGAAAGCATGACTGGTTGATACCAACCACCTAAATTGGTTTTAAAAAAATAATAAAATATTGGCTGAAAATGTAATGTGGATGAAACTGAAAAGTGAAAGAACATTTGATCAAGGGCGTTAAATTTGGGATGGATTGTGGGTCATTGGTGACGTGGTTATGGCTGATTTCAGTGACGAACTGACCCTGGACGGCATCAAGCAGTTCTTCGTGACGGTGGAAAGGGAAGACTGGAAATTTGACACGCTCTGTGACCTCTATGACACTCTCACCATCACGCAAGCTGTTATCTTCTGCAACACCAGGAGAAAGGTGAGTGGTTGTTGTTTTTTTGTTGTTGATTTTTTAATCATTCCTTGGCTAGAGATTGGAGGTTTGTGTATGCAACTGTTTTTACCCACCATTAAGGTAGCCGCATTCCGACTTGAGGGATGAAGGAGGGTGAGTGAAAACTGGTTATGGCAGTTTTTTGGATAAAGTTGGTAGTCAGTATGCGTGTGTTACTTTATTATCATATTAAACATTTTCAGTGACTTGAGATATACTAAAATGAAGGTTTCAAAAGACTCTTTTGTGAGTGATTCCTGCTTTGATTTCATTTGCTGGCTTTTTTTTTTTTTTTAGGAGGGGGGGGGTGGTGTCTAAAATTAGCAAAATTTTTAATAGCTTTTCATCCTGATTATGTGGGACGGGATAGCTCATGGTCAGAGCATTTGCACTTCCCTCCAGCCAATGGTAAGCAGCATCAAGATTGGTTACCAATGGGATGGGTGACCGATTTGCATGCCTTGGCTTCAGTTACAGCATGCATGCACACACACACACACACCACACACACCACACACCACACACACACACACACACACACACACACACACACACACACACACACACACACACACACACACACAGAGTTGGCTTGATGAAAAAAAGCAAATTTATTGCTTACTCAATGTACATCTGGAAACAAAATTTACTTGACTTGACTACACATACACACATACGCACGCATGTACACATTGCGGCATGCACACACACACTCACATACACACACACACACACACACACACACACACACACACACACACACACACACACACACACACACACACACACAACACACACACCACACACTCACACACACACACACACACACCACACACTCACACACACACATACACACACCACCACAACACACACACACACACACACACACACACACACACACACACACACACGGATAATGACAATATAAACCCATTTCATCACACAAACAAGCCAAGAAGATCGATGTAAGGAAGACATGCTGTTTTTCCCCTGTGTAGGTGGACTGGCTGACCGAGAAGATGAGGGAAGCCAACTTCACCGTCTCTTCTATGCATGGGGACATGCCACAGAAAGAACGCGACACCATCATGAAAACTTTCCGTGCTGGAGACACGTAAGTGTACTTTAACCCTCTTAGTCCGATGCAGGATTTGCCAAGATTGAATAATTACACCCTCCTAAGTCCCGATCCGGGATTTGCCAAGAGTTGAATAATTACCCCCCCAAAATCCCGATCCGGGATTTACACACAGTAGATTTCCATCACGCTGTGACCATCACTAATTGCTTCCACATGTGTTAGACCTCTATCAGGCTAGAAGGAGAAACCCTGCTGAGTGTCTGGAAGTAATTATAGCTGCTGATATGTACTTGGAAGGAGGAAAAGGCCAGCGAGCATGTGTGCCTGACATGATTTTGTGATGGAATGCGAAATCTAGGGGCAGTTTGTGTTCAGAGAGTCCGAATGCAAGAGGGTTATCTGATTGTCAGAGAAAATGTAACACGTAAGTGTACATAAACTGATTGTCAGAGAATATGGAACACGTAAGTGTACTTTAACTGATTGTCAGAGAATACGGAACACGTAAGTGTACTTTAACTGATTGTCAGAGAATGCAGAACACGTAAGTGTACTTTAACTGATTGTCAGAGAATACGTAACACGTAAGTGTACTTTAACTGATTGTCAGAGAATACGTAACATGTAAGTGTACTTTAACTGATTGTCAGAGAATACGTAACATGTAAGTGTACATGAACTGTGGTTTCAAAATCTTCTCACTGTCGATGTAAAAAGCCATATTGAATGTAATTATTTCAATCATTTAAAAGTGTTATACTGATAGATCTGTATTGGAATCAGGCAGAAGTGGGGTAGCATTTGTGATTCCTGCTTTAAAAGTGCAAAAGTCGTTTCATTTAGGAGATCATTTTTCTATTTTTATGTCTGAATTATTTGCAATTCTTATGGCCTTAAATTTTTTGTCTAATATGGCTCTTGATATTTACTGCATACTTTTTTGCGTTGATTCAAAAGCAGTATTGATGGCACTAAAGAACTGGCAGGGGAAAATAAGGACAGATATCGTATTTGAGATTAAATTTTTGTTATATTGTATTGCAAGCAGAGGCATCCAAATAACTTTTTGTTGGGTCCCTTCTCATTGTGGAATTTATTGGAATGAGTTGGTTGATTCTTTAGCAAAACAAGGTGCCTCTGATTGTAGCATTGAAACGTTGGATTCCAATCTTGTATTGTCGTATGAAATTAGTGCTAAATTGATAAATAGAACGCATTCCAAAATGAAAACATCACATTTTAAACATATGTCTTGTTCTCGTAAACTAGAAATTTTACTGTATAATATTAAAATATAATTATATATAAATATTATAAAATATATAATAAAAAAAATTTTAAAATATATAAATATAAATTAATATATAAATTATAATAATAAATTATATATAATTAAAATATTAATTATATAATTTAATTATTATATAAAATATATATTATTTTATAATATAAATATTTATTTAATAATAATATATAATATAATATATTATATATAAATAAAAAATTAATATAAAATATAATTTATATATTTATTATAAATTTAATAAATATAATATATATAATATATTAATAAATTATATAAAAATAATTAATAAATTATATTATTATTAATAATAATATATTATAAATTATATTATAAATAAAATAATAAAAAATATAAAATTAAATTAATATAAAATTTATATTAATAAATTAAATATATTAATAAATATTATTTAATTAATAATAAATATATAATAAATTAATATTTATAATATATAAAATTATATTAAAAATATATTAAATATAATTATAAAAATAAATATAATAAATATATTTATAATATTTATAATAAATAAATATTATTATATAAAATAAAATAATAATATTAAATAAAATTTAATAATAATATTAAATATTATAATTAAATATAATATATTAATAAAATATAAATATAATAATAAAAAAATAAATAATAAAATTTAAAAATTAAAATATAAATAAATAAAATAATTAATAATTAATATATATAAATATAAATAAAAAAATTTATAAATAAAATAAATAATAATAATAATAAAAAATAATTATAAAAAAATATATATTATTATATAATAAATAAATATTAATAATATATTAATAATAATTAATTTAATAATAAATATAAATATTAAAAAAATTAAATAAATATATTAAAAATAAATATATAATTAAATTTATAAATATTATTAATATAAAATAATAAAAATATAAATTAAATAAAAAAAAAAATAAATATATAATTAATAAAATAATAATTATAAAATATATTATATAATAATAATAATTTTAATTAAAATAAAATAAAATAATATAAAAATAAAAATAATTAAAATATTATAATATAATAATATAATATAAAATTTATATAATTATAAATAAAATAATTATATATAATATAAAAATTAATAAAATAATAAAATAATTTAATAATTAATATAATTTATAATAAAATAATATATATTAATAATAATAAATAAAATTAAAAAATTATAAAATATATATTATAATAAATATAAATAATATTAATAAAAAAATATATAATAAATATATAATATAATAATTAATAATATTAAAAAAAATAAATTAAAAATTTTATTATAAATATAAAAAAATAAATTATAATATTAATTAATAATTTAAATAATTATTTATATTTAATAAATAAATATAATTAATATTTAAAATTATTAAATTTTATAATATATTAAAATTTATAATTAATTAATAATAAAAATAATTAAAATATTATAATAATTAATAATATAAAATATTTAATTATAAATAATTTATATAAAAATTAAATTATAATAAATAAATAATATTAATATAATAAAATTAATATATAATTTATAAAAAAAAAATATATAAAATAATTAAAAATTAAAATAAATATTAAATAATAATAAAAAAATAATTTAAAAATAATATAATAATATATAAAATTTATATTTTTAATAAATATAAAAAATTAATATAAAATAATAAAATATTAAAAAATATAATAATATAAATAATAATATTTATTTTAAAATTAAATATATTAAAATTATAATAAATTTATATAAATATATTAAATATTTAAATATAAAAAAAAATTATATAAAATAATATATATAAATATTAAATATAATAATAATATAATAAAAATAATAAATAATTTTAAATATAAATTATTTAATATAAAAAAAAATAATTAAATAATTAATATATAAATATATATTAAATTAATATATAATATAAATTATTAAAAATTAAATTAAAAATTAAATATATATATATAAATAAAATATTATAAATAATTAAATTAATAAATATTTAAATAATATTTAATAATATATTTAAATAATATTTAAAATTAATAATAATAATTATATATATATATTAATAAATTTAATAATATTATAAATTAATATTTAATTAATAAAATTATTTAAATAAAATTATTAATATAATAAATATTTAAATTAAATAATTATATTAAATATATAATAATAAATTTAAATATAATAAATAAATTATTAATAAATAATTATATTATATAAAATAATTAATAAATTATTATAAATATTTAAATATATAATATTATAAATTAATTAAATTAATATTATTTAATAATATATTATAAATTTTTATATATTAATATAATTATAATAATTATTAAAATTAAATAATTTAATAAATTATTAAATAATAAAATTATTAAATTTTTTTAAATTTTTATTAAAAATTAATTTAATAAAATTAATAAAAATATATATTATATAATATTATAATAATAATTATTATATAAATATAATTAATATTTAAATAATTATTATATATAATATTTATAAAATTAATAAAAAATTAAAAAATATATAAAAAATAAATAAAATAAATATATATAAAAATAATAATATTATAATTAAATATATAAATAATTAATAAAAATAATATAAATATAATAAATTTAAATTAAAATAATAATATAAATAAATTATAAATTATAAATAAATAAATTATAATATAATAAATATTAATATAAATATATAATTTATTAATATAATTTAATAATATTAAATTTTTATATATTAAAATAAAATTTAATAAAAAATATTAATAAATAAAATATTATATTTAAAATAAATAAATAAATTTAATATTTAATAAATTAAAAATTAATTTTAATATAAAAAAATAATTTATAATATAAATAATATTATAAAAATTTAAAATATAAATATTATATAAATAAATATTAAAAATAATAAAAAATAAATATAATAAAATTTAATATTATAATTAAAATTAATTATAAATAAATAAATATAATATAAAAATAATTTATAATAAAATATTAAATATTTAAATAAAATATATAAATAAATAAAAATAATAATTAAATAATATAAATAAATTTTAATTATATAAAAAAATAATAATTTTTAATTTATTATAAATATAATAAAAATTATAATAAAAATTTATAAATAAATAATAATTTATATAATTAAATTAATAAATATAATAAATTATAATATATATAAAAAAATATATAAAATATTATTTAATATAAATTATAATATAAATATTATAAATTAATATTAATTAATAAATAATATAAAAATATAAAAAAATATATATAAAAATTTTAATTAAATAAAATATTATAATTAATAATATAATTTTTATTTAAATTAAAAAATATATAAATATTTATTAATTAATAAATATTAATAAATAAAATTATATTAATAATTATAATATAATATAATAAATTAAAAATTAAAATAATTAAATATAAATAATTAAAATATAAAAATTTTATAATATTATTTAAAAATTTATAAATAAAAAAATAAAAATTAAAAAATTAAAATTTATATAAAATAAAAAAAAAATATTAAAATAAAAAATATAAAAATAATAATTTTAATATTTATTAATTATATTTTAAAAAAATTTAATTTAAAATAATATAAAAATAAATAAAAATAATAAATATTAAAAAAAATTTAAATTTTAAATAAATAAAAAAAAAATAAAATAATTATTAAATTAATATAAAAAAAAAAAAAAATATAAATATTAATTTATTAATAAATAAATAATTATAAATAAATAAATTTTTATATTAATATAATTAAATTATTAAAAATAATAAAAATATTATATAAATATATATATAAATTAATAAATAATATATATTATAAAAAATATAATAATAAATTAAATAATAAAAATAAAAATAATAAATATTAATAATTAATAAATAAATATAATTAAAATTTTTAAATTAAATATAATATAAAATTATTAATTAATAAAATTAATATTTAATAATATTTATTATTAAAAAAAAATTATATAATATAAAATATAATAATAAAAAATTAAATTAAAAATAAAATATATAAATAATATTAATATAAAATATAATAAATATTAATAATATTTATATTATTATAAATATATAATAATTATTTATATAAAATTATAAAAATATAAATAATATATATAAAAATTAAATTATATTATTTATAAAAATATAAAAATAATAATATAAATATTAAAATATAAATATAATAATAATAAATTAAAAATTAAATTAAATTAAATAATATTTATTATATTAATTATAAAATATATAATTTATAATAAATATAATTAATATAATATATAAATTTAAATATATAAATAATATAAAATATTAATTAATAATTAATTAATATTATATATATTATAATATTAATAAAAATTTATAATAATTAAAATATAAATAATATTAATTAAAATAAATAAATTATTATAATATATATTAATAAAATTAAATTATATAATTAAAATTTAATTATTATAATATATAAATATTATTATAATTATTATAAATATTATAAAATTTAAATAATTATATAAATTAATATATATATAAAATTAATATTTATAAATTAAATATTTAATAATAAAAATATTAATATAATATATAATATATAATAATAATAATATATAAATTATATAATATAATATTAAAAAATTAATTTATTAATAAATTAAAAAATATTATAAATAAAATAAAATTAATAAATTATTTTAATTATTTAAAAAAAATTTATAATTTAAAATTAAAAATTATTAATAATTAATAATATTATTAATATTATTAAATTATAAATAATAATTTATAAAAAAAAATATTAAATAATTTATATAATTTAATAAAAAAATTTAAATAATTATTAAAATAAATATTATTTAATAATAAAATAAAATAATTAAATAATATATATATTAAATTAATTATAAAATATTAAAATTTATATATTAAATAATAATAAATAATATATTAATAAAATATAATTAATATATTAAAATATAAAAATATAAATTTATTAATAATTATTATAATATTATAAATAATATATAAATAATAATTATAATAAATATATTAAAATTATAAAAATTATAAATTAATATAATATATAATATTATAAATTTAATAAATAATTAATAATTTATTAAATAAATTATATATAAATTAATAAAATAAAATATAAAATAATAATTAAAATATTAATATTATATAAATAATATATTATTATTAATTATTAAAAATTAAATATTATTAATAAATATTAATTATTATTAAAATTATAATAATAATTATAAATTTAATAATTAATTATTATATAATAAATTTTTATATTATTATAATTTTAAATATAATTATAAATTTATTTAAAAAAAATAAAATTTAAAAATTAATAATTAAAATTTATAGTTTAAAATAATAAATAAAAAATAATAAAAAAAATTATTAAATATTATTAATAATAAATAATATAAATTAAAATTATTTTAATATATTAAAAAATTATATAATAATATTTAAATTTAAAATAAATAAAATTATAATTATAAAATTAAAATTATCTATATAATAATATAATTTAATATTAAATAATAAAAATATATTAAATATAAGATATACAAATATATATTATATTAAATATATTTATTTAATTTATAATAATTATTAATATTAAAAAAAATTATTATGAAAAAGAAATTATTAAAATAGATATAATATATTATTTTATTAAATAATATATAATAAAAAAATTATTAATATATAAATTAATTATTATATAAATTAATACAATTAAATTATAATATTAAATAATATATAAAAAAAAAATAAATTATTTTTTTAAAATATAATAATAATTTTATGTATTTAAAAAAAATTAAAATAATAATATAATAACATTTTTTTATTTTAATATTATTAATTATTAAATTATCATCTGTTTCAGTCGAGTGCTGATCACCACTGAATTGGTTGTGGGGCATCGTGCCAATGACGTCCAACATGTGGGTACATCTGGTCATCCAACTATTACCTCCCCAACACCCGCGAGATTGTACATCCACAGGTGAGGCCTTCTTTCTTCAAAATGGCTGTAGGACTTGTAAAAAAAAGTGTCTAGGAAATTTAGAGGATTGAAATCACCAATGTAGAGAAAGAAACGTCATTTTGAATTTTTTTGATGAGGCTTTGTTGATTTGGGATTGTTGTGTATCACTGGTGTGTGTGTCGTGGGTGTGTGTGTGGTGTGTGTGTGGGGTGTGTGTGTGTGTGTGTGTGTGTGGTTCGCCAGTTCGTTTGATTTGATGTCTTTTTTCACTGTTTAGTGATACTAGTATAATGTGTGTGAGCGAGTGTGTGTGTGTGGTGTGTGTGTGTGTGTGTGAGTAGTTGGTGTGTGTGTGGTGTGTGTGTGTGTGTGGTGTGGTAAGCATGCCTGGTAGTATTTGACACACACATGAGGCGTGAGCGTGAACATGCAGTTGCAACTGCATGGCTGTACAGCGAGTGAGTATGCATTTATCCACAAATTGTGCATGCATGGCGCACATGAATACAAAACAATAACAAATAAATCACCAGTTGTTTTTACAGAATGGGTCGACCGGGACTTACGCAAAAAGGGGCGTTGGCATCCAGTATTTGTGAATGAACGAAACATCAGAATCCTGCGAAATATTGAACAGTAACTACTCCACCACAGGTGGGATGAAATGCACATGAACAGTAAGACACAGAGAAACTCCGGATCTGAAATGTGTGTGGTTTTTTTGCAAAGGAAAGAAGAAATGATGAAACTGGAGATGATATAATTATATTTATAATAGGACGTTGGATTGATGCCTAGTGGTTATGAGGACAGGATAGCACAGATGTCCAGAGCACTTTTTTTCCCAAACTAAGTTAACCCTTTTCCTTATACGGTAACACCATTTTTTTTTTTTTTAGGACAACCAGCCATCTACTGACCCTTCCCTCCGTATCACCCACTACTGTGTTATAGACGCGCACACAGTGCAACGTGTACGGGAAAGAGGGGTTGTCTTCCTTACATAGGGATAGTGTTTTAGAACCGTTGAGGGGGGTCACCAAGTGGATGGGAGACCGTTTGCATGGCTTGGCGTTCAGTACAGTCTCCCACTTCATACCAGCCATAAGATATAGGTACCTGCCCTCTTTAGTTCAGGGAAGGCACAACAGCGAAGGAGAGGAGATGGGTGCTGCCCTCTATATGCATGGCCCCTAGGAGAAGCATGAGTCTCTGATGCCTCACTCCCCTACAACCACATGTATAATGGGACGAACACCTTTACCTGTTACACCTTGATGCCTTATCAGTGTATGACATGGGTACCATCGATCAGAGTTTGGTACAGGTTGAAATCAAGTATTGAATGCTATAATATCATTGATAATGGGGTGAATAGAGTTATAAAGAGTTTTTTCTATATTGCTGAATCTTGTAAAACCAAACCACCACCACCCCACCCCCTCAAATTATGTTACATTAATATCACACATTGTTGGTGCATGGAAACAGTCCAGCATAGCCACCTCGAAACTGTGATTTGCAGTTTTCTATGACAACTCATTGGATAAACAAATGGAATTCGTGTTTTCACAGAAGTACGATGTCATATAAAATTCATGAAATTTTTACCATAGAGATATGCTTCACCGACAAACATAACAGTTTTTTAACATAATAAACTACATTCTATGATTTGGTTTACAAATGCATCAATAGTCTCAGATCCAAAAAGTAAATTAAAACCTGGTCATCATGAAAAGAGCAGTTTTGTGAAGCTAATCCCCAGATATAACACCAATGTATTAATGGAGATAACTCTCTGATTTGTTGTCATCCTGGCTGTTTCATTGAGTTTTACATGAATGCACATTGCATACAACGCACGCACGCACACACGCAACAGAACACAACTCAGCACGGCACGCACGCACCGCACGCTAGCACGCGCACGCACGCACGCACGCACAAAAACACAACACACAACACAACACACACACACCGACACACAAGAATGAAATTAATAATAAGAGTCATAATTTTATATGATGGTGAAGATATTGATAGTGGTGGTAACTGTTGTTGCTAAAAGTAGCATATTAACTTGAAAACAAAACTCCCATTGATAATGCATTATTTCCTTATTTTGTGATCATCAACATTCTTCGATTTATGAAAAAATTGATTCTACAATTTTATTGTTTTGTTTTAGCAGTTTCTGAATGATCTAAACAGCACCGGCAATTCGGCTGACGAGTTCCCCTGCCAATGTTGAAGCTAGCCAAGGTCAACAAGTGAAACTAGGGAATGGACATCATTTGATGACGATTCCTATATGAACTTTGTACTCCAATGGCAGGATTTATGACAAGATGTATCAGCTTTGTCCTGCCGTTCAATTTTTAAGGATGGGTAGTAGTGGGGTACGTAGGGAGAATATGAGAACAAGACTGTGATAAGGGTTATATATAAAACATGGAAAACTGTCATGAATTTTGAAACATTCATCGGTATGAAATTCACTTTAGTGATATGAGAAAGAAATGTCGACCCTGGCTGTGGATTGTTTCTTAAACTTAGGTATGTTGTTTTTGATTCTTTTGTTCATCTATGGCTTGTTTTTCTTAAACAGAAACAGACCAAAACAACTACAGTCCCCTTTTGGGGGGGAAAACAAGAAAAGCAATATTTGGAGATTTAAAAAAAACTGATATAACAGCTTGAAAACTGTTCTGGTCTAACGAATGATTCTTTGTTTGGGTAAATTTTTATCAACTGTCTATCAGCTAACCAAGTGCTTTCAAGATACGCCTGATCTCTTGATTGATTTTGACATTTGATACAAAAAATTTCGTTTGGTGTGGTGGTGGTGGTGGGTGGGTGGTGGGGTTGAGTTCTAGATGTATGAGTGTTTGTGTTAGACTTTGTGTGTTGAGGACATGTGAGTATGGTGTGTGTGTGCATGCATGGGATGCGTGCGTGTATATACGCACACAAAACGATCTCAGCCCGAGTCCTGGCAGCCCCCAAAATATTACACACTTATATAGTGCACTGTGTAGAGGCTTTATTTTTAATCTCATTTTTGTGGAACCAGTGTTTAATGATTGTTGTCATATATGTATTGTTTGTGTCAAAAATAAAACAATTGGCAGTGACATCAAACTTTTTGCATTTGTGAGTGTGTGTTTCTGGGTTTTCAAATTTTTCTTCACTCGTTATGGCTGGGTTTGCACCACGGAACCTTTCAAGCATTAAATGAACAACACACAGAACTCTAGTCTCAAATTTTGCAGCTTGAATAGATTAACTTTTGTAGAAGGAAAACTTCTCAAGGTTGGGTGGAAAGGCAGCTACACTAGTGATTTTTTTTCTTTGTTACAAAATTAAACCTGCTTTGGATATTAAACAACATACAAATGTATGAAATACAAGTCACCCATCAGCATCCATTCGAGTTTTGGCAGGTGTATGCTGTAATATTTAAGAAATATTGGGAGAAGAAAACCAATGTGGAACAGATGCACAATAACGTCCAATTATTTAAGTATCAAAGAAAGGGCCTGCTATTAAATTCGTTGTCATTCACAGAATTACAGAAAAAAATCCCAAAAAATTTTGGCTTACTTTTCCCTTCTGTTTTTTTTTATCTGCCAATCTCTGCTCTGAAAAAAAGAAAGTAATCTAAAAACTTGACAAAATGTTGCGGGTTTTTTGTTTGTTCTTTCTGTGGCTAGCACTTGAGGTTTCACCAATGGTGAGATTTTGCCTACTTGCTGTTATTGTCCTGACAAAGGTAGCTTGCATTCCAATTCCAAGGGATGTAATTTGGTTTGTTCGTGTTACCATAACCGACCGAACGCTGACATGAATTACAGATCTTTAATGTGCATATTTGATCTTCTGCATGTTTATAGACACAAAGGGAATTTATATGCATTGGAAGGTCTGCTCTTGATGTAGACGAGGGAGATTAAAAAAAAAAAAAAATCCCCACCCTTCAACTCACGAGAACGCCACCACGGTTCAAAGCCGAGACTCTCATGGTCCATGGATTGAAGTTGGCAACTCTAACTCATTGAGACAGCACCAAGGGACAAAGCCGTGACTTCATGTCCAGTTGGGATTGAAGACTTAACAACTCTGCTACAGTGTCTGTCAGATAAAACGTGTTCAAGAAAAGTTCTCCTGCTAAAGACTGGTACAAGAACAAAACCAGGCACTTTAAAAAGATATACAAGATGTAATACAGAGTAAAATTGTTTAACAAGAAACCAGGCATCAGCAGGGGGCTTAGTCCTCTTTTTTGTGGAAGGTAATGATCTCCCATACTGCGGCTACGCACCCTGTGGCAGCTGAAAGAGCTGCCTATTATCAGAAAAAGACTTTGTAGACTAGTACTCAGAGAGAAATACAACTATCTCTTAAATACAAGTTACATGTAACAGTGACTTTGAAGCCTGCAGAGACCAGCCACCTTGTCGCAGTGGTTGGCAACCTATGTTAAAGATTGGTAGCTTTTTAAATTATTATTTTATACAGAATTTGAATCTCGCGGTTCAATCTTATGATGAGTCCATAGTGGATATTTTTTGACTCTGGCAAGGCTCCTGCAAAGAGTGATTTTGCTGTGGATATAAAGGGAAGACAGGGACCGTACAAAGCCAAGAGCGGATTGTGCTGTGGATTTAAAGGGAAGACTTGTGGACCACAAAAGCCAAGAGCGATTGTGCTGTGGATTTATAGGAAGACTGGGACCATAAGCACGCACAAAGCCAAGCTTCATCCACTCTCAGATGGTCCTTTGAAATTTAGAGATGTAGCTCAATTACAGTCCAACGTTGCCAGGTGACATCTCTCTGACCTGGTTGACACTGTGGATATATTTATGATCGAAAATATAGGAAAACAACCCAGTCAAGTAGTAAGTTTTAACATGCACCTTCCATAGCAGCATCATTACGTCCACTCTCATTTATTTGATACATCATACAATATGAATAATTATAAAAAAGAAACAAAATTAAAAACGCCTCTGATTTGATGGGCCCCAGTGCTCTTGATCTCCTCAAGCAACTCCTGTGCTTGTGGTGGGTTTATGTCAGAGCCTTTGGGTTGGAGGTCCGGGGACCTGTCTCACTCAGTCTGGCTTCGCTACTGAGCTATTACTGACCGTTAGTAGGGGTTGTTAACACAGAACAACACCACTGATTATTGTGACACCCTGAACAACCACAAAAATGACCCCGGAGCAGCGCGAGGGCCCCCTCTGGCAGGTGGCCCCCACGGTGGCTTGACATTGATAGGCTCCATGTTGGACTTCCGACTTTGAGGATTGCGACGAAACGAATTTGGTAGGGCTTGCAAGGATTGATTGAAAATGAGCCCGCGTGGGAACGGCACTAACAGGAACGTAACAGAAAATAAGGCAGCAAATGGGAATAAATAAATCTTCCAGTCAAATCTTTGTATCAAGGATGCAGGGAAACCTGGGTGAATATTATAGAAAATGAGTTGAGAAGGTAGCAGACATGTTGCCAAAAGTGTTTGAAATTTACTATGAAGATCTCTGTTGGTCAGTGATGGTTGCTGAAATTGAAGGGGGGAAATGTTTTTTTTTCTTCTTCTATTTTAAAGATTATAATGCTTTTAAATAATCAATTTAACAGACAGCTGATTTGACAGTTTATTTTATGTTTCTTATGAAGACATAAGTTAACAAAAAGTTAAAAGTTAGTTTTTAATTTCTAAGTTGGATTGAGAAGTTTTACCAGACAATTTGTAATGAATTAATATAATATACTCATATGCAAACATTCACGCGTAAATTCCTGTGTGCTTTCGGTGGGAATACAGTTTAAACAGCGTAAAATGATCTCTGCTTCCACATGGTTAAACTTTTCCTCCTCAATCTTTGGCTAAAGTATGAAAAAGTGACTGGTATGAAGATCAACTGACTGAGGCATTGTTGAAAAATTTCCTGTGCTAATTAAAGCTGAAAATATCTGGACATGTACATATATACTATATATATATATATATAAATATAATATATATAAAAATATATATAATATACTATATATATATATATATTCATTTTACATTGTTCTTTGTTGTATAATGCCAGATACAAGGGTAAGGTGTAAGGGGGGGGGGGGGGGGGCCGACAAATTAAATCATAAACATAACAACTTTGAGTGTTGTGGTGTTTTGTTGTTGTAGATGTTGGGGTTTTATATTTTGTTTTTTTTCAGTCCAGTTAAAATCCCAAAGAAAGATAACTATGCAGTATCAGACCATATCAGATCAATGCTGCTCACTTCTGAAAACAATCTAAGGATGCCATAGACTTAGAGACAAGAAAACAAAATTTAATTCTTTTTTTTTATTTAAGAAACATGTTTTAAATGCACCATGCCTGTATAAATACACCAAGACTGAGAAAAAAACCCAACTGATAATTCAGTTTTAAAACGACTTTATTTCCTTTGTTGAGATGAGTGCATGATAGAGAGAAGTACAGAGAATATGTAATGCCTTAAAACTGGGTGCAAAATAATTTTTTAAAAAAAACATTTTTAAGTATGGTTGATAACAAATCTAAGCGATTCTGAATATTGTTGTCCACATCATACGTACACTAACAAAGTACATTCAATCAACGCCTGAATTTATTCCATATTACTAGTATATTGAGAGAAAATTACACGAAAGATATTAATGTTTAAGATACAATGTAGAAACAGTGTGTTTTAAAAAAAAACAACCCAACAAACATAGAAAAGTAAAAACAACAAAAAAAAAAAAGAAAGAAAAAGATCATTTCTAACAATTTATACTCATAAAGAAAAGGGCACAATAGACATATTCCACTAATCTCAACATAAATACTCTCCTAACAGATTTATAAAAAGTACAACTCTTCTTCTGGAGAACATGTAACCGATATTAAACTGTACTTGTACACTGATTTGTGCAATTATTCTGAATAACATGTTAGTCTTTATTGTTTCTTTTCACTGTTATCAGCGATTTATTACCTATACTAATAATCCTAACTAATGCATGCACACAAGCGTTTTATATTCCGCATGTAGGGGTGCAAACAATACAAAATGTGATATTTTATGTGGACATTAGTGTGCCAGTCAATGAGTCATTATGCAATGAAAAAAATGAATAAAGTACATTGCATGCTCGACAACCTCTCACTCATAAGCCTGTACTGTTCAATTTCTGGCTACGAGGTAAGTGAGACTATAAATGTTGGGATTAATGTCTTATGTTTTCATTGTGTGGTGTTTGTCTTATCACATATTCTTACTTTTTCTTTTTTTCCCTCTCAATATTCTTACTTAAATACAATTTCAACTTTCAGTGCTTTTTAAAAACCTGATAATGAGAAATTAAGTTGGAAGGGCTGGCATCTTAACACATGTTTATACTTGACTAAAAAAGAATTTATGGTTTATAAATAAGACAAAGCCCACAATACTATTTTTCATCTAGCTTGGTGAGTTCTCAACTATAAGCTTTTTTAATCAGATCTTTATTTGATCTCATTTTCACTGTTAGTCAGCTGTTTAGATTGGAAAGCTACGGGGGGGGGGGGGGGAGAAATAAAAGTTTTTTTGGTATGGCGGCGTTATTTAATGTATTGGTTAATTGGGTAATGTTTATAATGGTAAAAGTTCTCTTATTATTTTTTTGTTCTCTAGAGTCTCCTTTAATGATAATCATTTATTGATTGCAGAAATTGCATTGGCTGTGAGGTGGGACACAGACAAATCGTTTATGCAGCCTCGATATGAGAACAATGATCAGAGCTGCACTGTAAACCTCAACAGAAATTGATTGTTATTATTTTACTCTTTTATATCGAGTATAAAGGGAATAACACTCGTGTGGCTTTTTTACAAACAGAAAGCATGACTGGTTGATACTAACACCAAAAATACAAAACATTTACAAAACAGCATACACACAGGTACTAGATGAAAAAAAAAAAAAAGCACATGATTGTCTTATTCCATTATCCTCGATATAAAAGAATAAATAAAAAATGAATGAATAAATAAATAAATAATTTTAAAATAAAAAGTTGGCTAAAAAAGTAGATCATCAACTTGTCACACACAATGCATGATTATTCTAGAACTGTAACTGATTTTTTTGTTTACGTTTAAACTCTGGCGAGTCATGTAGCCACAACTTCCAGATGACAACAGCTGCCTGAATATCCATTACTGAAACATTGCAAAATCCACAGCATGTCAAGCCGTTATAAATTTTTTAGTAGTTTAAAAGAAGGCAACAGTGCTTTTTAATGTCAGGGGAGGAATTCACAGCGCGCACTTTTAGGGAAAAACGGTACCGATGGAAATAGGAAAAATCAGCAAAACAATAAAAATTGCATTTTCCCGTTTTTTTCCCCAAAAAATCCCATTAAAGAAAAATTAACTTTAATTTCCAGCTGGGGCTATTGAAAATTCCCAATTTCCTGTCACAAATAAACAAAAATTTAAGAGAAGACCTTTGTAGGTACGCGTCTTACACACCCTGCATTAAATCTCCCCTTTGGGATAGCAGGTTATAAAAAAAAAAAACCGCTAGCTAGCACGAAATCTTCAGCTTTTGGGCCAATTTAGTTTTATTCCCCAGAATATGGGGATTTTTTAATTAAAGAAATGAAGAATGGCAAAATGCAATAAGTGTTCGATTACTTACAGCTGTTTCTTTATCCTTTTAATTCTAGATCGTTGTTGTTGTAGTGGGGGTTTTCGAGGGGGGGGGGGGTTGGGGGTTTTTCGTTGTTCTGTTGGGCAGTCCCCCAAAAAAGGGAAAAAAGGCTGGGGTGAAAAATTCAAATCCCAAAAAACTTAATCATCTCTAAACAGGGAAAATCCCGGGGTGTATGTATGGAGTGCTCTCTTGACCCTTGAAAAATAAGATCCTTTAAATTTTTTCCTCATCACGGTTCATTCTACCTACTACTTTCTGCTGTTGGGGGTGATGGTTTTTAAAAAGAAAATGAAATATAGAATGTACTGTAGATTTCTGAAAGGGATTGTGAAATTTACAGGGAAAAATTCTCCAGCTATGGAAACCTGATAAGAAAAAACCCCTCAAGCAACCACATACCCTAAAAAATTTTAAAAAAAAAAGCTGAAACAAAACCACTTTTTCTACCAACTTTGATTCAATTCCCCCCCAATGATAATTATCCTTAAATTATATGAAAAAAGGCATTATAAAAGAGCCTGGGCCCAATTAGGCTACACTTGTCCTTCATCAGAAACTTGTGAGTTGCTCACCAAAATGTACCCAGGGGTACTGCTTTCTCTCTTTATCTGACCCCTTGCATGTGGCATCTCTGCTCTGTTGACCACTTTGGGACATCCCCTTTCCCTGTTGGCCGTCTCTGTGTCTCTGTTGGCTGTCTCTGTCTCCTGTGGCCTTTTCTCTTGTCTTCTGTTGTCTGTCTCGTCTCCTGTTGGCCTGTCTCTGTGTTCCCTTTGGCCTTCCCCTGGGGTCTCCGTGGCCCCTTTTCTTTTGGTGTCTCCCCCGTTTTCCCCCCCCCCCTTTTTTTTTTTTTTTTTATTTTTTTTGGGGGAAAGTGCTGGTCTCTGTTTTTCCCCCCTGGCATATGGCCCCCTCTCTGTCTCATGTTGGCATATGGCCGTATATGTCTCCTTCTGAGCAAATTGTAAATTTGTTTTCCCTTCCAGGAGCTGGGGAATCATCAACACATTCCTTGAGACTGTAAAAACCGAGTCCCAAATGGAAACACACGCACATCTACCACACTTAAAACCCCCTTTGAAGATTTGGGTTCTAAAGTGCCATGGGGAGCAGATGAAATTTCAAAAACCCATGCACACCCGGTGCCATATTTTATACACAATCCCCCAAGTGAAGTGGTACTAAAATGTTGGGAAAAAAATATTGTCACGTATAAAAAACTCATCTTTTGAAAAAAGGGGAGCTCTCACGGGAGGAAGAAACAACTCTTCTCAGATAGAACTAATGTTTTCCTGTTGTCTATAAACCCATAACCTTCTAAAACTTTTACTCTGCTTTTTTTTCACAAAAAAAAACCTATTCCACAGCAAGCCAGTCAGGGGTGCCACACCCCCTTTCACTCCCCCCTGAAATTAATCCTGCAACAGCTCTGTCAAAGGTATTTAAATGTCATGGGATTGAGGAGATCAAGCCAACATCGCGGGCGAAACTACACAAACTGCTCGGGCACTGGCAACTCTACTGACTTTGGCTACTGTCACAGTTTGCTTAGACATGGGGGTTTTGGGTTTTAAAACCAGTCCTGTGCACGGGTTGGGCTTACACACTGTCCACCCGCAAACGGGTAATTTACCAGCACTGCTGTTTGCTCCTGATAAGTCCCCTGTTAAGCACCAGAACACCGGGCCACACGTTAAAACCCCTTTTTCCCTCTTTGGGGAGAGTGGGCCCAAATGTGTGCCGGGGGGAACAGATGACAAAATTTAAAAAAACTGCATACACACAGACTGATTCAAAAAAGCACAGAGTGCTTATTCCACATCCTGGAAATAAAAAAATTTAAAGAAAAAGACCGCATAAACCCCTAGTTAATGCTCTGCTGTTGATGCTGTTTTGCCCCTCCGGGGTCACTGCAACGACTCAGTGGTTTTTTCCCAAAAATTTACTGAACCTGTGGTGCTGGGTCACAACGTGCAACAAAGCTTGTTGACACCATTTATGGCTCAAAAGGGAAGCAAAAAAACAAGTTCTGTTCTGCCCCGGGAAATTTTTCCCTGACTGCTGACAGTGTTATCACCACAGGACAGTCGGGAAAATTTGCAAAAATTTTGATGAATGATAAGAAATACATGTAAGGGAGATTGAATAAAAGAAAAGAGATCTACTCTCTGCTAGAGAAATCAGCCCCGTTGCTTGGGGCCTCAGACAATGGACCCCTGAGAAAGAGAAGAGAGAGAGAGAGAGAGAGAGAGAGAGAGAGGAGAGAGAGAGAGGAGAGAGAGAGGAGAGAGAGAGAGAGTGGGGAAGCCAAGGCCAGAAGCCAGGGAGCCGAGGGTGAACGTTTGGAAAAACTGACAGAAAAGATATACACGGGCCTTTCATTTCGTGTCATCTGTTTACCCGCTCTCATTTCAATTGTTGTGTTGTTGGTGGGGTTGTGTTGTGTGTTGGTGTGTGTGTGTTGTGTGTTTGTTGTGGTGTTGTGGTGTGTTGTGGGGTGGTGTGTTAGTGTGTAAGTGTTTTATGTGTGTGTTAGTGTGTTGTTATGTGTTAATGGGGTGTGCGTGCGTGAGAGAGAGAGGAGAGAGAGAGAGAGAGAGGAGAGGGGAGAGGGGGGGGGGGGGGGGGGGGGGGGAGAGAGAGAACTATATGCTGCTTTTTAAAAAAAAAAACCCAGTCCTTACTTGACGATATGGGACACACACGCAGCCACACCAATACACATATACACGCATCCTCCTCCTCGTCTCTCCTCATTCTCCAGTGGGCGAATCCCATCCTTTTTCTTTTCCCACTTTGACGGGTCTTTTTGTCTGTCCCCTAGTCCAACTGCTTCCCATTTAAAAACCTTGTTCCTGACTCCTCTCACCACCTCTTCTCCTCCCACTCTCTCCCTCTTTTCTCACACTCTCTTTCTTCTTCCTCTCTTCTCTCTCTCTCTCCTGTTACTTAAATGGGGGGCCTGCATAGTGCCTAGTTTTCTCCTGTGCTCGCTAATTTTGGGAGGCTGGCCCTCGCGGTGAAATCTCAGCCCCAAAATGTTCCAATTTCGGAGCGCTCATTTCAGTCTTTGAGTTGGACATGGCGGGTTTTTTGTCTGCCTGCCTAGCCTGCCAAAAGGACCCGGGGTAAAAAATCTACTTCTTTTACAACGTTGTGTTTTGTGTTAAATGGTCTCGTCCTATTTAGTGGCAATAAAGTTTTTGATTCTGATTTTGGTATTGTCTCACGCTAAAGACCATCATTACGTGCTTGCTTGCTTGCGCGCCTGTGTGGTGTGTGCCGTGCGTGCGTGTTGTTGGTGTGTGGTGTGTGTGGTGTGTTGTGGTTTTTGTTGTGGGGTGTTTTGTGTGGTCTTTTTGTTGTTTGTGTGTGTGTGTTTTGTTGTTTGTTGTTTTTGTTGTCTTCAGTTTAACTTGTTCAATCTGGGAATATTACAGGAATTTTGTGGGGGGTTTGTGTGTGTGTGTGTGGTGTGTTTGTGGTTGTGTGTGGGGTGTGTGCGTGCGTGTGTGCGGCGTGGTATGTAAAATTTATAAGACTTTGAACCCAAAGGGTTTGGGGGGCTGGGAAATAATAAAAATCTAGCAAAAACAATTCGATGATTTCAAAATCAGCCTCAAAACCACCCCTCTTTTCTAATTCTCCCTTTTTTCTTTACTTTTCCGAAAAAAAAAGCTTAAAAACCAACATATGAGTGATTGGCCTAAGAACATCACATACTTATATTCAGCAATCAAAATGAATTTTAATTGTTACATGTATACAATGTATACATGTATTTTAAGTGCAAAAAAACCATAAAAAAAAACCCTTTTTGGGGATTGAAAAATTTAAAAAGTAACTTTTGTCTGTGAAAAAAATTTAATTCCATAAAAGGCTTTGATTCTATTTTGATTTTTTGGGACAAATGGGGGGGGAGAGAGAGAGAGAAGGAGAGAAGAGAGATAAAGGGGGAGAAAAAAAGAGAGAGAGAAGAGAGGAGGGGAGAGAGAAGAGAGAGAGAGAGAAGGGGGGGAGAGGGGAGAGGGGGGAGAGAGAGAGAAGAAGAAAAAGGAAAGGGGAAGGCAAGGCAAGGCAGGAAGGCAAGGGGGAAAAAAACTTTTATTCGAGGATAAAGATAACACTCTTGCTTTTTTACATCCACCCCGCCCTTTTAGGGTAACTCAAGAAAAAAGATACCCTTTTAATAAAAAACAACAATTTAAGATCCAAATCCCAAAGAGCAAAAAACCTGCCAAAATTCCCAAAAAAAAAGGTAAAAATAAAACGGGGGTAAAATAATAAGGTAATGTTATAAAAAGGGCACTCTTAAAAACAATGACGTCATTCGGTGGATTTAAAAACCGAGGCCCCGTGTGCGAATGCACGCAGAAATTTTTCGCACACGTTAAAACCCCGTTCCACCTTTCGGAAGGTAGGCCTGGGGGCCGGTAGGGCGGATGACAAAATTTAAAAAAAAACCAGCATGCACACAGGTGTCTGTTTAGACACCATCCCGGGGAAAAAATGGGGGAAAATTGATCCCAAGGGGGTCGGGGCTGTGGTAAAATGGCAACTTTTGGGTGGCTCCTGCGACGGTTTTGGAAACCTTCGTCGCCCCTTGCCTTTTTAATGGATCTTTCCATGCCGTGGAGGGGGGGGGTTGCTCAGGGGGAACAGCTTGCCCTCCTACATACTTCCCAGGCTTTGCGCTTAAAGACTAGAGCGCAATCCAATCTTCCGAGTGGGGGGTCCCCATTAACTACAAACTACTACAACTACACTATACTACTATACTACTATATACAATACTACAATACAACCTACTACTAAACTTCAAAACGAAAATAAAAAGAAAAAAATCAATGATGTTTTTTTTTTAAATAAAAAAAACAAAAACAAAAAACAAAAAAACCAAAAAAGAAAACCAACCAAACAAAAAACAAAACCAACCAAAAAAAAAACAAAACAAAAACACCAACACAAAAGGCGCAAAATTTTAAAGATAAAAAAAATGAATTAATGGTTAGATGATAAAACATAATCGTTCACCATCATCAAAAAAAAAAAAGGGAGAAAAAAGAGAGGGGGAAGAGAGAGAGAAGAGAGAGAAAAGAGAGGGAAAAGAAAAAGAGAGAGAGAGAGAGAGAGGAGAGAAGAGAGAGAGAGAAAATGAATGAATGAATGAACAATTTTATTTGAAAAAAAGCTACAACCCACAGAAAAAGGGGGCAATTATAAATGTCTTTTTTAAAAATGAGGGACAAAAAAAGACATAATAATAATCAAATCCAAAAATATAAGGAGAGAGACAAGACAGAGACAGAGAGACACAGAGAGGTTTTTGATTGTTATTTTTTATTTCCTAGGGTTAAAATGATTATTGAATACAATTGTGATTTTTATTGTATCAACCTTTTGCTATTGCAAAGGGAAAGGGGTGGGGAAGGGGGGCAATAAACGATTAAAATTTAAAACTCATAAAACAACAAGTCTGTGCAACTTTCATGCATACCTTTGTCTGCATAGGGGTTTCCCCCTGCCCTTTCCAAAAGTTGAAAAACCTACTTCCTTATAAAAATTTTTCCCCGCCCCCCCCCCCCCCCCCCCCCCCCCCCCCCCCCCCCCTAGTTAATTTTGTTCGATGATAAAGCTTCCCCATTTTTTTTGATAAAAATGGTTTTTGGTTTTTTGGAATTTCTGGTAACAAAAAAACCTATTTTCCTCCAAAAAAAAGAGGCTTATGTAAACAAATCTACCGAGGTTTTTTTAGCACGTGTGTTTTTTTTATTCTTTTTTGTAATTTGTCTTTGATTATTTCCCTGGTTTCTTGGTCTTGTGGTATTTTTCAGTTCCCTCCATACACTGTGTTTTGCTGACCTTTAGGGTTGGGGTTCATGGGGGAAGATCATTCAAGGGAGGTTATGAAACCAGACACTGGGGGAGTTCCCTCAAAAAGCCTGGCCCCACGACTGGGTATTCTGCGTCAGAGGGGGGTTTTAGGGGTGTCCTGCGAAAAGTTTGCCGAAAAAAACGCACCACTAACACCACCAAAAAATGCCCAGCAGTAGGCTTGCCCCTCTGGTTATACAGGTTACACCGATTACTTGGATCATGCATATCTTGCACTCAGAAAAAGTGTTTTAAACTTCACAGATTTTGTAAAGTATAAAAAAAAAAGTGATTTGGGGTTTGGGGGTTGAGGGGATATAGCAATGCCAGGCAGTCCTAGAGAGTTTAAACGATCACAAATGAGGATTTCCTGTGTTCCTACACGTTGACCCCGGCCCCTCATTAGGGGGGGTTTGAAACTACAGAAAAAAAGGGGAAGGGGGTTTCTTTTCCTGAAAACCCCCCCCCCCAAAATTTTAACCCAAAAAAAAAGGCAAAAACACAAAGGTTTAAATAGAGGGGAGTTTTTCACAAAAAAAAGGTCTTTCCCCCCCCCCTGGTCCTTATCTCGGGATGACAAAAGGTGATAGAAAAAAAAATGGAAAAAAGGGGCCCAAAAAAGGGGTTGGGGGGCCCCTAAAGCCCAACGGCAGCCAACTAGCCCTGTGGATCGTGGCCCTCTGCTTTTCTACAGAAATCCGGGGTTGGGGGTTTTGAGGGGGAGGGGGGGAAAGAGAAGACAGCGGGATTCAGCAGTGCAAGAAGTCAAAAGAGGATACTGCAAGACAAGAAAAAAAAAAAAATCCTCATCACCATTGAAATGAAGCGAAAAATAAAGGTTTTTTTTTCTGTTTTTAAAACGTCAAAAGGGTCAGACACAGTTATTGTTATCCCTACCAAAAAATGGGGCACTTCCGTTGCACCTAAAGTCATGCCCCCAAAAAACCCAAAACTTTTCGGGTTTAAGAGAATTTTTCTTTTTAAATTCTCTCCAGAAAAAAAACAGGGGAAGACAAATAAGGGAGAAAAAAACAAGGGGTCACAGGGGAAACAATATTCAAGGCA
>JASPKP010001101.1:30000-32272 GCA_030674155.1 Stramonita haemastoma | reverse complement strand
CTCTCCTCTCTCTCCTCTCTCTCTCTCTCTCTCTCTCTCTCTCTCTCTCTCTCTCCTCTCTCTCTCTCTCTCTCTCTCTCTCTCCTCTCCTCTCTCTCTCTCTCTCTCTCTCTCTCTCTCTCTCTCCTCTCTCTCTCTCTCCTCTCTCTCTCTCTCTCTCTCTCTCTCTCTCTCTCTCTCTCTCTCTCTCTCTCTCTCTCTCTCTCTCTCTCTCTCCTCCTCCTCTCTCTCTCCTCCTCTCTCTCTCTCTCTCCTCTCTCTCTCTCTCTCTCTCTCTCTCTCTCTCTCTCTCCTCTCCTCTCTCCTCCTCCTCTCTCTCTCCTCTCTCTCTCTCTCTCTCTCTCTCTCTCTCTCTCTCTCTCTCTCTCTCTCTCTCTCTCTCTCTCTCTCTCTCTCTCTCTCTCTCTTCTCTCTGTCTGCTTTGCCTTCTCTGACCCCAAAGAGGGAAGGTACCCATTTACAGCTTGGTGAACTGGAGGTCAGTGCTGAAACCAGGGTGCACAAACGAACCATGCTTAACGCTGCTTAACTTAAGCTTGGGGGGAGTGAGAGAGAGAGCTCTGCCCACTGAGCTATCCTGTTCCCGTAAGGATTGCCCGTCAGCTGCCGCCAGTTTCTGGGTTTGTACCCAGCTCGCCCTTTCTTCCTAGTTTGACGAAAAAATCGAACGCACGCAGAACATCTTGCGCAAACGTTAAAATCCCGTTCCACCTTTCGGAAGAGCAGGCCATCGTGTGCCGGTAGGAGCGGATGACAAAATAAAATATAAAAAACAGCATGCACACAGGTGCTGTGTTTAGACACCATCCATGAGGGGATAAAATAATGGGTAGGCGCTGCACTTGTGGCGACGCGCTCTCCCCGGGGAGAGCAGCCCGAATTTCACGCAGAGAAATCTTCTGTGACATAAAGTGGTATAAAATAAAATAAAATAAAATAAAATAAAATAAAAATAAAGGCCTATCCTCCTCCTCCTCCTCCTCCTCCCCCTCCTCCTCATATGATGATGACGATGACGACGACGATGATGACGACGACGACAACGACGACGACGACGACGACCACGACGACGACGACGATGATGATGATGATGATGATGATGATGATGATGATGATGATGATGATGATGATGATGATGATGATGATGATGATGATATGTGGGATTTGTATAGCGCTGAATCTTGTAAAGCACACGAATCAAAGCGCTTGCATTAACATCAGTGCTGACTCCACTCTCCCCAAGTCTTTCGGATGAGACTGTAAACCAAGGCCCCGTGTGCGAATGCACACAGAATATCTTGCAGACACGTTACATCCTGTTCCGCTTTTCGTAAGAGTAGGCCATTGTGGGCCGGCGAAAACAGATGACAATATTTACACAACTGCATACACACGGGGACTGGATGAAAAAAAGCACATGAGTGCTATCTTATTATCCTCGACATAAAGAATAAAATTAAAATAAAATAAATAAAACACACACATACGCACAAACATACACACATACACACACACAACACACACACACACACACACACACGCACGCACGCACGCACGCACACACACACACCACACCACACCACACCACACCACACCACACCACACGACACCACACCACACCACACCCAGCCACACCACACCACACGGCAAAGTAACGGAGATGGAGGAGACTGATTGAAAGGAAGAACAGATAGATGTGAGGTGTCTAGAGGAAGAACCTAGTTAGGAAAGAAGTGTGTCTTCTTTAGGCTGTAAGTGTTGATCTGTG
Source organism: Stramonita haemastoma (assembly GCA_030674155.1). Lineage (NCBI taxonomy): Eukaryota > Metazoa > Mollusca > Gastropoda > Neogastropoda > Muricidae > Stramonita > Stramonita haemastoma. Next base: position 30,504 of record JASPKP010001101.1, on the reverse strand, counting down.
GTCCTGCAACATGTCACTGACTCGTCCCTAGGCCATCAGAGAAAGCAGGCTTCCTCCTCTCCTTTTTATTTCATTTATTTTATTTATTTATTTATTATTTATTTATTTATTTGTTTGTTTGTTTGTTTATCTGTTTATTTGTTTATTTATTCATTCATTTGTTTGTTTATTTATTTATCAATGAATTTATCTATGTATCTATTTAATTATTTATTTATTTATTTATTTATTTATTTATTTATTTATTTATTTATTTATTGTAAATATTTTCTATTCTTTCCTGGCCTGACGAGTGCAGAGAAAGTCCCCTTCTTTTGTTTTCTTCCTTCCTTTCTTGACTACACCTCTGGGTTTGTCAGTGGTACCAGTTTCTGCTGTCCGTCTGTCTGTCTGTCTGTGTGTGTGTCTGTGTCTGTGTCTGTGTGTGTGTCTGTGTCTGTGTCTATCTGTCTGTCTGTCTGTCTGTGTCTGTCTGTCTGTGTCTGTCTGTCTGTCTGTCTGTCT
>JASPKP010001101.1:20000-25000 GCA_030674155.1 Stramonita haemastoma | reverse complement strand
AATTATCGAGGATAATGGAATAAGGACTCATGTGCTTTTTTCATCCAGTCCCTGTGTGCATGCAGTTTTGTAAATCTTGTCATCTATTCCCATCGGCACACAATGGCCTACCAATACGAAAAGTAGAACAGGATTTAACGTGTGTGCAAGATGTTCTGCGTGGGCTCGCACTCAGGCCTTGATTTAAAGTCTCATCCGAAACACTTTTGGGTAGAGTGGAGTCAGCACCGATGTTAACTCCAGGGAAAAAATCCCCTCGAACGGGAATCAAACTCGGGTCGTCAAATTCGAGCGCAATATTCAGACCATTAGGCTATCCCGTCCCCTTTCGCATGACTAGGCTATTACGTGCCTGTGGTAACGGATGACAAAATGTACAAAAGTGCATACGTAATGGGGCGTTAAAAAAACACAAGAATGCTTTTTCCATTGCCATCCAAATAAAATAAAACAAAAGAAGAGAAAAAAGAAAGGAAACCATTGTCATTGTCTTCACATTCCAACGATAATGTGAGAGATCTAATCAAAGGAAAGCGATAAGGAAATGTATGAAGACATTTTTTATTTATAAATTCTACTTCGTACAGTTATATATAAACATTTAAGTAACTGCATTGTGTACACAGATATCTATATATAGAGTCTAATGCGAACAATTCGGTTATGAGTACAAGTGGTCCAAGGGAAGTAACTGCTGTTTCATTTAATTCATAGAAGCAGCAGAATGAGTTCTTCAGTCCCTTTTAAACAGCGTTATTAGTCTTTTTTTAATGCACTCAAAATCCCTTAAATCACCATAATCTTGTCGCACGCACAATCTCTAAAAAGCCATTTTCACATAAGAATATCTTTCGCTTTAGAAACCCAATATTTTTTTTCCGTTCCTGTCTACTTCTAGTAATAAGTATGTGATGAGCAGCGGCCGTGTCTTTGGATTCAGCTAAGCAGCTTAGGGGGACGGGATAGCTCAGTCGTCAGAGCGCACGCTTTCCCCCAGCCAGGTTCAGCAGCGTCGTTGCCAATTGGATGGGTGACCAAGCGTTTGCGCGCCTTGGCTACAGTACAGTCTCCCAGTTCACCCAGCTGTAAATGGATACCTGCTCTCTTTAGGCACACACACACACACACACACACACACACACACACACACACACACACACACACACACACACAACACACACACACACACACACACAACCACACACACACACACACACAGCACACAGGCAACACACACACACACACACACACACACACACACAACACACACACACACACACCACACACCACACACACACACACACACACACACACACACACACACGCCAGGGGTGGGGGGGACGGGGTAGTCTAGTGGTCAGAACATTGCGTTCGCAATTTGATGACCTGGGTTCGATTCCCGTTCGAGGGGATTTTTTCCCCTGGAGTTAACATCAGTGCTGACTCCACTCTCCCCAAAAGTCCTTCGGATGAGACTATAAACCGAGGCCCCGTGTGCAAACGCACGTAGAACATCTTGCGCACACGTTAAATCCTGTTCCGCTTTTCGTAAGAGTAGGCCATCGTGTGCCGGTGGGAAGAGATGACATTCACAAAACTTCATACACACGGGGACTGGATGTAAAAAAGCCTCGATATAAAAGAATAAAATAAAATGAATGAATATAGCAATAACCTGTGTTCATTGTTCATGGCAGGTACAGAATGCACAGCATATGGGAGTCGGGCTCCATAGCCTATCACTCTAAAACTGTCAGCGAGGACAAACCTCCCTGTGCGGCAGTGTGAAGCAACAGGAGAAAGAGTTTCGGGCACTGTTGCCCTCCCCCATCACACTGGCGCCCTGCCACATACACCTGTCCGCTTACGTCCTGTGTGAGTTTGACGCCTCGGTGGGAACGACTCCCGGCCAGCAGCCCGCCAGCTACTCCAGCAAAGAGTCCCGACCAACCACTCCAGTTCTGGGAAGCTTTCCAACAACCCCTTCATTCAGGAGAGTCTCACTCCGTGCCCCCAACAACACCTGACCTTCAGTTTCCTGGTCTGTGACCCGGTCAACGACTGTTACGCCGACAAAGACAACATGGAGTTTGTCAGTCACAGTTTCCGGTATGACGTTCCTACGTCGACTTCCTGTCCTGCACCGATGACGTCACTTCCTCCCGCCTTCCGGTGCGGCAGTGGCGCGGAGCGGGTGCCTTATTCCTTGGTGTGTGACCACCGGGATGACTGCAATGGCGGCAGCGACGAGCAGTTCTGCGTCTTCCCTCCCTGCGACAACGTCAGATACATTCAGTGCGGCTCCAGCAAGGAGGTGAGTGAGGGGAGGCCAGAGAACACACTGAACACTGACAGGGTTTCATTACACATCCCTGCCTAGCCTGGGCCAGCTTGGAGTTCATTGGCCAGGCTGACCCAGGATAGGCAGGGATGGAAAGACTTTGTTGCTGCCCTGCACACCACTGGGTGTAAAGGAAGATGGATGGACTTGGGCCACAGTACAGTAAAGAAAAGAAAATAGGAAAAAAAAAATCTGACATAACAGCTTCCATCTGTATTCTACAATCACTGGTTATCTTAAGCTTATATGCATCCCATACCCACTACAGTTCAAATCTTTTTAGGACAGTTGTCTAACCATAGTGAACATTTCATTTTTTACTGTAATTATCAGAATCAGAGACATTAGGATACAATGTGTGTGTGTGTGTGTGTGGAGGAGAGAGAGAGAGAGAGAGAGAGAGAGAGAGAGAGAAGAGAGAGAGAGAGAGAGAGAGAGAGAGAGAGAGAGAGAGAGAGAGGAGAGAGAGTTAGTTAGTTAGTTGAGCATTATCAAGTTTATGATTCTTAGAGATGAGTACATGTGAAGACCCCTAGGTTCTGGGTACACAAATGACAGGTCAGTTTTATTTCTTCTTGTTATCATTCACACTGTCTAGGAATGTTTAACTTACCTTACGTGTCAATCAATATGGCAACATGTCAGAGTCTTTAGTTGAAAGGTATCTTTCAGTGGCTGATTCTTGTTTCTGATAACCAGAATTGCAAATAATCGACAGCTGCAGCCCGGAATTTCACACCGAGAAATCTGCCGTGACATATTAATAGTGGTGTAAAATGTGAAATGTGAAGGTCATTCAGAATTTGAGTTTCATTTTGACTCATCATCACATGGGAATCCCTGTGAGGGAAGACACTGGGCATTGAGGTAGGGGGACGGGATGGCCTAGTGGTCAGAACATTGCGCTGGCAATTTGACAACCCGAGTTCGATTCCCGTTCGAGAGGATTTTTCCCACGGAGTTAACATCAGTGCTGAGTCCACTCTCCCCAAAAGTCCTTTGGGTGCGACTATAAGCCGAGGCCCGTGTGCGAACGCACGCAGAACATCTTGCGCACATGTGAAATCCTGTTCCACGTTTCGTAAGTGTAGGCCATTGTGTGCCCGTAGGAACAGATGTTGTACAGCCTCATGGTAGCCCACAGAGCTGCATATCATACCCTTCAGCATGACTTTGCTTGGATGACATATCAAGCTAATTGTGCGATAGTTCTGACATTGTTGTAGGTTGCCTTTCTTGGGAAGGGGGATAATTCGTGATTGTGTCCATGGTGTAGGCCAGTCAATGCCAACATGATCAGAGTCATTTAGGAGCTCTAATACAAGGCCACTAGCGCAGTCTATTTCAATGATGGCATAGGGGGTTTGGTTCAGGACGACGGTCGGCGTCAGACAAGGCTGCTTGCTCTCATCTACTCTCTTTAACATCTTCCTTGATAGAATCATGACTGATGCACTTGAAGATCATGAAGGAACAGTCGGCATTGAAAGGCAGAACAATTACCAACTTGCGTTTTGCTGATGACATTGATGGACTGGCAGGGAAAGAAGAAGAGTTAGGTTAGTGAAACGCCTCGACAAGACCTCAACAGCCTATGGCATGGAGATCAGTGTGCAGAAGATTAAGCTGATGACCAACAACATCAACAGCATCAACACCAACATCAGGATCAGTGATCAGAATTTGGAAACGGTACAAAGCTACAAATATCTGGGAGCAATTGTAACAGACAAGGGATCCAAGCCTGAAAAACTCGCAAGGATTGCACATACAGTTACAGCATTGACAAAATTGAAGACCATTTGGAAAAACAGGAACATCTCGCTCAGCTCAAAGATCAGACTGATGCGCACTCTGGTCATCTCAATATTCCTGTATGCTTGTGAGTCATGGACCCTCACAGCAGATCTGGAGAGGAGAATACAGGCCACAGAGATGAGATGCTTTCGCAGACTCCTTGGCATCTTTTAAAAAGACCACACTACTAACGAGGAAGTGAGAATCAGAATCGGTCAAGCCATCGGGCCCTTTGGAGATTTCCTGACCACAGTCAAAAAACGTAAACTGAAGTGGTATGGGCACGTCGCAAGATCAACAGGGCTTTCCAAGACGATTCTGCAAGGAACTATGCAATGCGGGAGAAGGAGAGGCAGGCAGAGAAAGAGATGGGAGGACAACATCCGGGAGTGGACGGGCCTCAGGCTGAGTGACACCCTGAGAAAGGTCGAGGACAGAGGGAAATGGAGAGAGCTGTTTGCGAGGTCTTCCGTGGCGCCCCTACGGTCTAAACGGACTAGGGGATAGAAGAAGAAGAAGAGAAGGAACACATGACAAAATTTACAAAACTACATACACAGGGGACTGGATGTAAGCAAGCACACGAGTGCTTATTCCATTATCTTTGATATAAAAGAACATAAAAGAATAAGATAAAAAAGAAAAGAAGCTTGTTCAGGTGGTTGTTCTTTGCCATATAGGCAGCTCTACTGCATCTGCAGAGGACTGGAAAACAAAGTCTGTGTGTGTAACTGTCTTTAAGTAGTTGGCCATGTAGGCACCTCTACTCCAACTTCCGAGCATTTTTTCCTCTAACAGTGAATGCAGTCTCTCTGTGCTTTATGCCGTAAACGAAGGAATGAATGTGTATGTGTTTATTTTT
>JASPKP010001101.1:2500-17500 GCA_030674155.1 Stramonita haemastoma | reverse complement strand
ACGCTCTATAATTCCCCATATTCCTGTTTCAGTGTTTCTCTATCACGCCCTATTAATTCCCCATATTCCTGTTTCAGTATTTCTCTATCACGCCCTATTAATTCCCCATATTCCTGTTTCAGTATTTCTCTATCACGCCCTATTAATTCCCTATATTCCTGTTTCAGTATTCTATCATCGCTCTATTAATTCCCCATATTCCTGTTTCAGTGTTTCTTCATAACGCCCTATTAATTCCCCATATTCCTGTTTCAGTATTTCTCTATCACGCCTATTAATTCCCCATATTCCTGTTTCAGTATTTCTCTATCACGCTCTATTAATTCCCCATATTCCTGTTTCAGTATTTCTCATACGCCCTATTAATTCCCCATATTCCTGTTTCAGTATTTCTCTATCACGCTCTATTAATTCCCCATATTCCTGTTTCAGTATTTCTCTATCACGCCTATTAATTCCCCATATTCCTGTTTCAGTATTTCTCTATCACGCTCTATTAATTCCCCATATTCCTGTTTCAGTATTTCTCTATCACGCCTATTAATTCCCCATATTCCTGTTTCAGTATTTCTCATCACGCCTATTAATTCCCATATTCCTGTTTCAGTATTTCTCTATCACGCTCTATTAATTCCCCATATTCCTGTTTCAGTATTTCTCTATCACGCTCTATTAATTCCCCATATTCCTGTTTCAGTATTTCTCTATCACGCTCTATTAATTCCCCATATTCCTGTTTCAGTGTTTCTCTATCACGCCCTATTAATTCCCCATATTCCTGTTTCAGTATTTCTCTATCACGCTCTATTAATTCCCCATATTCCTGTTTCAGTGTTTCCCCATCGTGGCCTGGTGTGACGGACTGCCGGACTGTACTCACGGCGATGACGAGGAGGGCTGCAGCGACTCCTCTCAGACCTTTTTCCCCAGCGCTCAATCCAGCGAACACATCACCAAAAGCCGGACCTGGGTGGTCTATAACGACTTTCTCATGGGCTCCACGGCTTTAGTGATGTTGGTCAGAATGCCAGCGCAGCCCCCAGCCTCTATCCAGTTCGTTCCAGGAGGGCTCCACGAAATCGTTCCGCTACCGGACAACGCGCCTTGTCCATCCACGCATATCCTCTGCCCGGACAGTTACTGTGTGCCTGTCTTCGTGTTGTGTAACGGGATCCAGGATTGTCCAGGTGGGGAGGATGAAGTGGACTGTGACACTTACACCTGTCCGGGTCTGTACCGGTGCAGAGCCTCCAGAGTGTGTGTGCACAGGCGGCAGGTGTGTGACGGCATGGGTCAGTGTCCACAGCAGGATGACGAAGCTTTCTGCCAGGCTACCTGTCCTGACAGCTCCTGTGTCTGTCTCGGCCACGCTTTCTTCTGCAGGGAGACGTTTCCCGCCCACAACTACACACACCTTCGGTACCTGGATGCCCGGGGCACAGGAATGGATCTGACTGATGTGGCGGACAACAAACTGTTGATTCACCTGAGCTTGGCCAGGTGTGACCTCCGCCTGGTGAGGGATGTCCACCTGCCCAACCTTCGCAGCCTGGACCTCAGCCAGAACAGACTCCAGGTTCTGAATGTCGGTCACCTCAGACGTCTGGGCAACCTGCAGGTTCTCTTCTTGGCCAACAATCCTTTGACACCTGCCCTTTTCAAGAACATACCTGTGGTCCTGCCCTTTTCACTCCAGAAGCTGGACATTGCTGGTGTGGTCATTCCACACCTGGACCTGACTGTGCTCCGCCCGTTTCTCCACCTGAAGTTTCTCAACCTGTCCTCGTGCGGGGTGGACAGTGTCACCGGAGACAGCCTGCAGTCTCTGTCACAGATCAGGAGGATCGACTTTCGGGGGTGTGCTCTCTCCTCGTTCCCCAGACACCTGCTGAGGAACGCCTCCCACCTGCAACAGGTGCAGGCTGACAGCTACAGGCTGTGCTGCCCTCCCCTCCTGCCTGCAGCCTTCAGTCTGGCCAACTGCCACTCCACACCGGACGCCGTGTCGTCATGCCAACTGCTGCTGAAGCGGAGGATGCACCACGTGACTGTAGGGGTCCAGTCTGCCCTCAGCCTCTTGGGAAACGTGGCCGGCTTTGTGGTTCACGCGTTCGTCCTGACAGACGTCAGAGAGCCGCTCAGGATGTTTTCTGTGCACCTGTGCATAGCGGAGTTCGTCATGGGCCTCTACCACGCGGTGATAGGGGTGGCGCAGGTGCACTTTTGGGGGGAGTATTCCCAGCACGATGCGGAGTGGAGAAGCAGCGCGATGTGCCGGCTGGCCGGAGTCTTCTACCTTCTGTCCAAACAGGCGTCCATCTTGCTGGTCTGGTTTATCACGCTGGACAACTTTCTGCGTCTGTACTTCTCGCCGGCCAAGTGTCAATTTTCCAAGCTGTCTGCAAGCGTCGCGTGTGGCGTGACGTGGGTCGTCTCAGTAGGTCTGTCTCTCCTACCCTGGCTGACGTCAGAGGGAGGCTTTCGCAGCGAGACTGCCGCCTGTCTACGCCTGATGACGTCACGGCGGGACGCTGCCGGCCTGGTGTCGCTGGGTGCTGTGGTGGTGCTGGACTCGGCGCTCCTGCTGTCACAGAGCGGGATGAGGGGCGCAGTGCTCCGCCTGGTCCACTCCCGCCCTCTGGCCTTTGTCCAGTCCTCCGCCCTGGCCAGAAGCCTGGAGCTGGCCCAGAGGTCCGGCAGCCTGGCCCTGTCTCACCTGGGCTGCTGGCTGCCATCCGCCGTGACGCTGCTGCTGACGTCACAAGGGGTGGGGGTCGGGCAGGAGGTGGCTCTGACGATCCACTTGGTGGTCTTCCCCCTCACAGCGTCCCTCTCCCTCCCCCTCCACTGCCTGAGTCTCTTGCGGGAACGAGAGAGACACGCGCGGCAGGATAGGTTGCTGCAGCGACTAGACTGGAAGAGGGACAGAAAGGCAATGCTCCAATAAACACCTCCACCCGTGGGAATGGGTGCGGGATAGCTCAGTGCTCAGAGCGCTCGCTTTCCCCAAAGTCAAGGTGTCACAACACAAAATCCCCAGCGTCCAAAAAGGACGAGGTTAGATTTTCTGCTGCAACTAGCTCGTTAAAATTCGTCCGGAAAAGGGGTGGCGGTCACAGCAATCTCTCAAAGCACAACTCAAAAGGCAAAAATAAACATTTACAAACAAGACGCTTTATTTCACTTTCATACACACTTAAACAATTCTAAGCTAACATGCCCCTTTTCCCCCCCTCCGCCCTTCCTAACACCCCTAACCCCCTACATAAATATATATAAACAAGAAAAAGAAATAAATGAAAATAATACTCTCTCACACACACACATTCTCACAGTCAGTTCACAGTGGGGGAAAAGGCATCAGGACGGGAAACGTGGGGGGGACACTCAACTTTCGCAAATGTCACAGTGCTGACGTTGAGGCGCTGGACGCGTTGGACGCCAGTGTCCAGCTCAGGCTCGCAGCATGCTGTGGAAAGTCCCCGCTCCACTCGTCATCCTCTCTGCTGAGATGGCCCGGAGAGGTCTGCTGGAACGCCGGGTGCGGTGTTCTGTCCGACACACTGTCCAGACCCGAGGTTTGTCCCACCCGACATTCAGTCCCGTCTGCCCAAAACACAAACGGCCCCTGCTGCCGCCTGCCCACACATAAACAACAAGCTGTGGCCAGGAATTAATATTTGGTCACATAATGAGTGTCAACCCCCCTCCATCCCTTGCCTTCCCCCACCTTAACAACTGATACAATCTCCATCAAAACTCCTGCATGAGGTTACAACTGTAAGTTCAAATAAGCTGTCACACAGACATACAAATAAACACAACATAACCTCTGACTGCAACATATATTCCCACAGTCAGAGGAACAGGACGGATTACTGGGGATAGTACTCGAAATCAGACGACGCCGGTGAACCTGCGGTCCCCTCCAGTTTCAATCCACCGCGACCGCCCGAAAACCCCAGAATCATAAAAAGAAACAAAAGAATGAAGTACTGAAAATAAAGTCTTGGAACCAAATGGAATCTGCGTGTTCGGAAAACCTATCTTCTCTCTTCCCCCACCAAGGCAGAGTTCGAGAGAAGAAACTATTGGAACCAAAACATAAAGTGGTGAAGTCGTGGGTTCGAAACCCCGGTGCAACACCCACTCACTCCAGTCGGCGGAATGAGTAAATAATTCAAACAAAAAAAGTTGCATGCATCCGAAAAAATGTTGGACACTTCCGAGTGTCTAAACCAAATAAAATAAATTCGATTTCTGCCACACACTACATACCTCAAACAGCTCGTGTGGATAACAGTCTTGTGCCGATCGCGGCACCACCACTCCTGCGTCGGCAAGGAGCTCTGTCGCTGCACCTTGGCTACCGAGCACAAGGTGTCGCCGGGGTGGCAACACGACAGGCAATATATGCCTTCCATCACCTGAACTCAGGTGAGCTCTCACCCCGGTTTCGGCGGAAAATCCCGCCACGCACGGGCGCCTCGTACGCGGCCACTCAGGGAGTTTTACGCATGGCTACACAACATGTTACATAAAAATCCCATGCGCACACTAGCCTGCGCTCAGGGTTATGGATAACAATAAAAAACTAAAATGGGGAGGGTGGAAAAAAAAAATGGTGTGGAGGTAAAGGACCTCCCGTCAGTCCCCTTAAAACCACACCTCTCCCTCCGTGTCCAGGGCGCTAGTCCTTCACCCTGGCGGTCAGGAGAGGTGTAAGTGGGGTGGTGAAGGGGTGTGAGGATTCGAACCTGGGTCGATTCGTGACAAATCCCCCACCAAAAGTGAGGGTCGCCAGAACCTCACCCCAGGTCGATCCTCCGCCGCTTCCCATAGGAGTGACCGTCATTACCAGGCCCAGCACCGGCATCTCACCCACCTGAGGGTCTATGCCAGTTGTGTAGGCAAAGCCATGACAGCCAATCCCTCCCATACCTTTCCCGGATTTTCAGCCCTCTTAATGGATGACGCCACCTGGCGTGGAGCTTCCGGGGAGGTAGGGAACTGGGAAAAGATACAGGCCTACCAAGGGAAGCTACCGGCTCTCCCATGGGCCCGCCTGCAACAGAACTGACCCCAGGGTGGACTAGTACCCTTTAGTGGGGTCAAAGGTCGGAGGGTGCGGCAAAGCCCTCCTGAAGGGAGTGTCTCAATTTGAGGGGAATGGTCATATCCTATTTAATCTCTCTTACTGGTAAAGGGGAGGGTCCAGTTCCCTATGCTTCACTATAGCAACCCCCTAAGTCTATGTGTGAGTAAGCAGGAGAGCTCACACTCCCTATGGCTCACTATGCCTACCTGCGTCACATTTCGAGGAGTCATCTCCAGCAGACATCCTACTGAGGTAGTCTCCCACATTGTCTACTCCATTGATGGATCGGAGACTGAACGAGTGAGGCCAAAGCCTGATGGTCCATCCCAGGTATTGGCGGCCTACTGGGCAGAAACGATGGGAACACTGGAGATGATTGTGTTAGCCATCCCAAGATGCCCGCCGCACCTTTCTCAACAGAGGATAGGATGGGACCCATCAGGCCAGCATTCACCATCTCACGTAAGATAGTTGCTGGGGGTACTGACTCTGAAGAAACCTTGCTGCTTTTCCCCCTGGGTGCAGTCTTCTGGCAGACCACGCAAGATCGACAATACTCCCTGACGTCCCTGGTCATACCTGGCCAGGCAAACTGCTGCCATAGGCGCTTCAGAGTGCGCCTTGCACCCAGGTGTTCTGCTGTAGGGGTGACATGTGTCGCTCTGAGTGTTGTTTCTCTTAAGCACTGAGGCACCAGAAGTTGCCTCTGTCTGAGGAGTCCCTTGCAGAAGATGCGAGTAAGGACTCCCTTGGATACAATATATTGTACCCCAGGGCCCGCCTTCTGATCCTCAGTTGCCTGTACCCTGGCCCACAGAGTCTTCAGCGAGGGGTCCCCTTTCTGAAGATTAATAAGGGTCTTCCTGTCGACCTTGAGGTCGACCCCCTCCTGATTCAGCACTCTGGTTGGTCTGCACTGGGCTCTAGCTTCCTCTGCTGCTGCCTTGGTAGTGGCCATTCCCGCTAAAAAGGGCGGAAGCTCAGAAACCACATCACAGGTAGAGCCCTCAGCAGATATGCTCGAATACCCACTGGAAACAGAACTCGGGCTTCTCCTGGGCTTAGTGGTAGCTGGACAATGTTTGGCACGGTGGCCCATCTTTCCACACTTGAAACAGCCCCGTTCCTTCAAGGCACGTGCCCTCACTTCATTTGTTGGGGACAATGACACACTTGGGGCTCTAGAAGGCTCCCCCTCATCTGTCGAAGCCTCTGCTGTAAGGACTTGAGTGGATCTGGGTGGATTAAGGCCACCTGACTGGACTGGCTCGACCTCTCTTGCCTCCCATATAACTTGGGCCTTTTTCATGATGCCGTCAAAGCCGTCTGGATTGTGGCACCGGATTTCCATTCCCAACTGATCGGTGATCCCACAGTAGAACTGCTCTGTGAGGATCAACTCTCTTAGATCCTTCCCAGAAAGCTTCACCCATAACTCGAGGACCCGTCTCAGGCGCTCGCCAAAGTCAAAGAAAGACTCATCGTCCTCCTTGCAGGCTTCGCGGAATTTCCGCCGATACGCCTCAGGGGTGAGATGAAACTTCCGCCTGAGAGCGTCCAGGAGTTCTTGGAAGGATGCCCCTGAATGGAGGGCATTGAAAGCCTCCCTGGCCTTACCGGTCAAGGAATTTGCCATGTAGGCCTTCTTCTGCTGATCAGTGAGCCCACCTACCTCAGCTGCAGAGACAAAATGATCTATGAATTGATCTATGTCATCCCCCTCCTGCAGCTGAGGGAGTTTCAGAGATGGAAGCTTAATACCAGTCCCTGAAACCTGACTGGCCTGCTGTTGTGCTTTGGAGCTCTGAGCAATCTGCTCCCTAAGAAGCTCAAACTCTTCCTGCCAAATGCGCTCCCTTCTTTCTTCCTCCTCGCGACGGACACGCTCTCTCCGCTCTTCCGCCTCTTTCCTTTCTCGTAATTCCTCCTGATGGAGGCGCTCCCGAGACTCTAACTCCTGGCGACGGAGACGATCCCGTCTCTCTTCTGCCTCCTTCCTTTGCCGCAGTTCCTCGCGATGGAGGCATTCCCGAGCCTCCAGTTCCTCGCGATGGACGCGCTCTCTTTCTTCCTCGCGATGGACGCGCTCTCTTTCTTCCTCGCGACATACGCGCTCTTTCCGCTCTTCTTCCTCGCGACGGACGCGCTCTTTCCGCTCTTCTTCCTCGCGACGGACGCGCTCTTTCTTTTCTTCCTCGCGACGGACGCGCTCTTTCCGCTCTTCTTCCTCGCGACGGACGCGCTCTTTCCGCTCTTCTTCCTCGCGACGGACGCGCTCTTTCCGCTCTTCTTCCTCGCGACGGACGCGCTCTTTCTTTTCTTCCTCGCGACGGACGCGCTCTTTCTCCTCTTCTTCGCTACGCTCCCTCAACCACAGAAGCAACGCTTCCATTCCCACAGGTTGAGACGAAGTAGAGGCAACATACGGAGGTGAGGCAGGCTCTCTCACCTCAGAGGGATGCTGAGCAAACCCTCCACCTAGCCTGGACCTACTAGGAGTACTCAGGGGCTGTGCCTCTGCACCCTTCCCTCTGGAAGTGGAGACCGAAGTCACGGAAGCGGATGTCATACCCTGTATTCCTGACATCGAAGTCGTAACGGTGGTAGTGGTGGGAGTGCCGGTGGTGACAAACGCGAGGGCAACATTCCGAGGAGAACTAACACCCCCTATCCCAGGGAGCATGCCCCCTGCTCTGCGTGCCACTGCTCTGGTCACTGGACCCTGGGAGTCCTTCAGGACCCGCTGATCCCTAACATTGCCCACGCCCTCCTGTTTATCAGCCATCGCAATTCTCTCTCCCTAGCCGACCAGTACCACAATAAATGGGTTCGAATCCAGTCCTACTCGGGCTACGCACCAAATGACCCCAACAAAGGAGAACAAGTGGCTTGACCGGCGCACCACGCACACGAGTAGGACTCAAACAAAGGAACAGAAGTTAGGCAACGAACGCGACGCGACGGATCGGAAAAAGATGGGGACCGCAACCAACCCACGCGTGCAAGCACTCGATCGCCCAGTAATTGATTAACTACCTACTTCTGTAACCCTACCACCACTAACTTCCCCACAACCAAATAATAACTACAACTATTCACAATGACAACAACCTAAGACACTAAAAAGAAAAGACTAGTAGAAAGGGGCAAAGACAAAACAACCTATTGGTGTGCCCGAGAGAAAGCTGCAATGCCACACTGCACTTTTAATTCCGATCCCGGACGAGCCCCCAAAATTGTCACAACACAAAATCCCCAGCGTCCAAAAAGGACGAGGTTAGATTTTCTGCTGCAACTAGCTCGTTAAAATTCGTCCGGAAAAGGGGTGGCGGTCACAGCAATCTCTCAAAGCACAACTCAAAAGGCAAAAATAAACATTTACAAACAAGACGCTTTATTTCACTTTCATACACACTTAAACAATTCTAAGCTAACATGCCCCTTTTCCCCCCCTCCGCCCTTCCTAACACCCCTAACCCCCTACATAAATATATATAAACAAGAAAAAGAAATAAATGAAAATAATACTCTCTCACACACACACATTCTCACAGTCAGTTCACAGTGGGGGAAAAGGCATCAGGACGGGAAACGTGGGGGGGACACTCAACTTTCGCAAATGTCACAGTGCTGACGTTGAGGCGCTGGACGCGTTGGACGCCAGTGTCCAGCTCAGGCTCGCAGCATGCTGTGGAAAGTCCCCGCTCCACTCGTCATCCTCTCTGCTGAGATGGCCCGGAGAGGTCTGCTGGAACGCCGGGTGCGGTGTTCTGTCCGACACACTGTCCAGACCCGAGGTTTGTCCCACCCGACATTCAGTCCCGTCTGCCCAAAACACAAACGGCCCCTGCTGCCGCCTGCCCACACATAAACAACAAGCTGTGGCCAGGAATTAATATTTGGTCACATAATGAGTGTCAACCCCCCTCCATCCCTTGCCTTCCCCCACCTTAACAACTGATACAATCTCCATCAAAACTCCTGCATGAGGTTACAACTGTAAGTTCAAATAAGCTGTCACACAGACATACAAATAAACACAACATAACCTCTGACTGCAACATATATTCCCACAGTCAGAGGAACAGGACGGATTACTGGGGATAGTACTCGAAATCAGACGACGCCGGTGAACCTGCGGTCCCCTCCAGTTTCAATCCACCGCGACCGCCCGAAAACCCCAGAATCATAAAAAGAAACAAAAGAATGAAGTACTGAAAATAAAGTCTTGGAACCAAATGGAATCTGCGTGTTCGGAAAACCTATCTTCTCTCTTCCCCCACCAAGGCAGAGTTCGAGAGAAGAAACTATTGGAACCAAAACATAAAGTGGTGAAGTCGTGGGTTCGAAACCCCGGTGCAACACCCACTCACTCCAGTCGGCGGAATGAGTAAATAATTCAAACAAAAAAAGTTGCATGCATCCGAAAAAATGTTGGACACTTCCGAGTGTCTAAACCAAATAAAATAAATTCGATTTCTGCCACACACTACATACCTCAAACAGCTCGTGTGGATAACAATCTTGTGCCGATCGCGGCACCACCACTCCTGCGTCGGCAAGGAGGTCTGTCGCTGCACCTTGGCTACCGAGCACAAGGTGTCGCCGGGGTGGCAACACGACAGGCAATATATGCCTTCCATCACCTGAACTCAGGTGAGCTCTCACCCCGGTTTCGGCGGAAAATCCCGCCACGCACGGGCGCCTCGTACGCGGCCACTCAGGGAGTTTTACGCATGGCTACACAACATGTTACATAAAAATCCCATGCGCACACTAGCCTGCGCTCAGGGTTATGGATAACAATAAAAAACTAAAATGGGGAGGGTGGAAAAAAAAAATGGTGTGGAGGTAAAGGACCTCCCGTCAGTCCCCTTAAAACCACACCTCTCCCTCCGTGTCCAGGGCGCTAGTCCTTCACCCTGGCGGTCAGGAGAGGTGTAAGTGGGGTGGTGAAGGGGTGTGAGGATTCGAACCTGGGTCGATTCGTGACACAAGGTAAGCAGGGTCGAGCGTGGTTACCAGTTGGATGGGTGACCGTTTGTGCGTCTTGGCTTCAGCACAGTGCCCCAGTTCACCCAGTTGCAAAAATAGTTCTTTTTCAGCACAATAAACCAACCTGTGCAGAGTGAGGTGCAGTGGTTGCAGACTTTTATCAGCTGAATATAAGAGAAACCCACCAGAAACAAACACAAAATTCAGGTAACTACTTTCTCCACATTTAACCAGGTACATAATTCTCGAAAGGCACACATAGCAAATACTATCGTTGTCTAGCTGAATGTAAGAAAACAGAAGTTGAAAGTTACTGGAGCCACTGAAACTGAATGATGTGACAGCCCTGATGTGGCTTTCGTGGTTGGTAGGACTTTAAACAATACTATGATTGATTGATTGATTGATTGATTGATTGATTGATTGATTGATTGGTGATTGATTGTTTGATTGATTGATTGATTGAATGATTGATTGATTTATTGATTGATTGATGTACGAGAACCAAACCCCTCTCATCACTCATATCTAGATACCAAGTTAATTATAGGGAACCAATAGAGAGTATACAATGGTAAACAGCCAATTATTACAATTAACGGGGAAAATCCTTTGCTCATTACTCCCAATGGATATCTTAAAAATGTCCACAGAACATTGCCTTAACGAAGGTCTTCTACAACATCAGTCCCTATCAAACCCCATGGATATTGTAGCACCCGAGATACAGACACAAAGATAGACAAGCAGAACAGGAATGACCTAAACTGTCACAGAAACCACACAACCACTTTTGACACAAATGACTAATCATACTCTACTTGTGGACAAATGTGTGCTTGTTTACGTAATCCTGCGTTACTTTATGTATCAACATGTGTGTGTGTGTGTATGTGTGTGTGTGTGTGTGTGTGTGTGTGTGTGTGTGTGTGTGTGTGTGTGTGTGTGTGTGTGTGTGTGTGTGTGTGTGTGTGTGTGTGTGTGTTGCTGTTGCTTTTGTTGCTGCTGCTGTTGTTGTTTAATTTAAAGTCAGTCCGAAAATAGTGATATACACTTAAAAAAAAAATAATCAGCGAACCAGCCAACTAGAAAATATTTAAAGAAGATTTGAAAATCCCCCCACCCTCATCAATAATGGTTGGTGTTCATGACAACTTGTTAACTGGATCCCTTTCAGCTTCCAGGCCAGCATCTTGGTCAACTCAATCTAAACCTGGACATTGAAAAAGAGTTATGCTGCTCACAAGGCAGTGGCTCAGACCAAAGTCACACTCGAGAATATTGAATCCTCCATATAGTTAAATGCAGTTTATAGATGAAAATATGTCTTGAAGAGCCTAGTTGTTTTTTTTTTGATTTCTCATGAACGACACTTTTATGTACATGATTTTCTAATAATGAAATAATGTCACAACAATCATTTTAATTGAGGAAAAAGTAGTAGAGGAAAAACAAGGGCAGGTACCAACTTGAGACAATCCTTTTTTAATCTCTGTACTGCAGACTCTCTTGCTACACCTGGCTTTGGGACAATGTCTGCTACTTTATTCCAGCAGATCTCACAGACAGGAGAAATCTATTCCATTACCTTTCCTCTTTATATAATGTATCGGTTTTTTTACAAATGAAAAATATGTCTATTCTTGTCAACTACATAGTATAGTCAGAGTCAATACAAAAGACCGATGTAAAAGAATGCAAAACTACTGTTGTTTAATATAGCTATGGGCGCCATACGTATTTTTATTCTTTTTATTGTCTTGTTATTTATTGTTTTATACCGAGGATAATGGAATAAGCACACGTCTGATTTTTCACCCCAGTCCCGGAGTGTATGCAGTTTTGTAAATCTTGTCATCTGTTCCAACCGGCACACAATGGTCTGCACTTTCGAAGAGAGGAACAGGATTTAACGTGTGTGCAAGATGTTCTGCGTGCGTTCGCACACGTGGCCTCGGTTTATAGTCTCATCTGAAAGACTTGTGGGGAGAGTGGAGTCAGCACTGATGTTAACTCCGAGGGAAAAATCCCCTCCAACGGCAATCGAACTCGGGTCGTCAAATTGCGAGCGCAATGTTCTTACCACTAGGCTATCCAGTCCCCCCCCCCCCCCCCCGCCCCCCCCCCCCCCCCCCCCCCCCTAGGTTATCCCGTCCCGTATGACAGAATTCATTGCTGGATATTGAAAAAACCTTCCCTAGACAAAATGCTTTTTGTATCTTCAGAAGAGGGTTAACAAGACCTGATCCTGCATTCAAGTCATGAACAGAACCACCTGTAAACACATTTGGATGATTTACATCATGTGTTTTTCAAGTGTTGCTTTCCATCAGAATTTAACGTATTGATATTGTTATATTTTTGTGAATGGTATGAACAATATTACTGGTGGCCTTGTTGTTCAGCTGTTTGATGACTCTGATCAGGTTTGTATTGATGCAGTACAAATTCATGGTTGCCCACAAAGCTGCATACCACACCCTGTCGAATGCCTTCTTAAAATCAATAAATATGTGGCAGAGGTCTTGTTGGTGTTGAAGGTACCGTTCACAGAGTATTCTGAGGTCAAAGATCTGTTCAGTTGTGCTACGCCCTGCTCTGAAATCTGCTTGTTCCTCAGTAATGATAGTCTCTGCTTGTGGCTTCAGTTTGTTAAATATAATCTTCAATATGACCTTGCTTAGGTGGCATATGAGGCTGATTGTGCGGTAGTTCTGGCAATGCTGAAAATATCCTTTCTTGGGGAGGGTGATCATAAGTGACTGTGTCCATGGTGTTGGCCATTTTCCTGTGTGCCAGATCTTGTTGCAGATTTTCAGCAGAGCATTGATCATGGCTTCCCCCCAAACTTGAACCAACTCAGCAGGAATGTTGTCAGCCCCTGCTGACTTCCCCTTTGTCAGCAATCTGACTGCTGTTTCCACTTCTTCTCGGAGGGTAGGGTGACTGTATTTGTGCTTGTGGGGACATTGAGGACTTCTGGATCTCCTGTGGTGTCCTAGTTATATAGGTTGAAGCAGTATTCCGCCCATCTGTTCAGAATATCTTGGTCATCAGTGAGGCACTTCCCATTTTTGTCTTGGTTTGTTGAGCTTCTTCCCTGTTTTGTGCCAATCAGATCATTCACCAGCTGATATGCTTTCTTGCTGTTGTTTTTCTTGATATTTTCTTCAACGTTCTGGCACTGAACTATTGTGCTTCAAACCATTTACCATGTCATCGTACCTGTCTCTTGACAAGGAAACTGATGCACGCATTGCCAAAGCTGCTGCACTGATGTTGAAACTTGTCAAGAATGTATGGGATAACAGTAGTCTTGCCCTGAACACCAACCTCAAGTCTTTATGTTTTGCAGTTACAAACTACGTACGGTCAAGCTTTGCTATAGGCTAGATAGGTGTGTTTGAAACTGGACTGTGGAGCATCAGGTCAACTCCATAGTTCTGCTGCGAACACACCTTCCTCATTGTCCTGCAATGTAAGAAAATATTGTAAAAAAAATGTAACGATGAAGGTGTTTACATCTTGCAAACATGAAAACACCCTACAGTTTTTTCCTTGATTTCGGTAACTGGTTATCAAAAGAAACTTTTGTATAAAAACAATGTACCTAAATCTATGCTACCCCTCCCCCGCTCCGCCCGATGGATGCAGGGGTCAGTCAGTATAAACGGTATCTCCGCCTTTGGGGAAATCTCGGCTAGGGACTGCGAACTGCGGACTGGGAGGTCGCGCATTTGAATGGCATAAGAGTCACAGGGATTGTTCGGCCCAGAGTAAGTGTGCTGGGGGCTCATTGGGAACACAGGGAATGAGCGTTGGACCCTCCCCTACATCAGGGATGTGAGTTTGAGAGTGACGTTTAAATTATTTGACCAACACTGCAGGTGTCTGTATTTCTCAGGCCGAGTTGTTGCTGGGATATAATTGTTATGATAGTAAGCTTAGAGTACAGCTCTTTCAAGTAGTCTCAAAGCATATAAGAACCCACGGCAACAAGGGGGTTGACCCTGGCAACATTCTGAAAAAAAAGCCACTCTGATAGGAAAACAAATAAAGTTGCATGCATGAAAAAGAAGAAAAAAAAATGGGTACGCGCTCTCCCCGGGGAGAGCAGTCCGAATTTCACGCAGAGAAATGTGCTGTGACACAAAGTGGTACAAAATACAAAATATAAAAAACCATGTAATTCCATATCAGCATCATTACGTCATCCTCATTATCACTGATCGTCATACAAAAAAAAAGATTGCCTCTGACTTGGTGGTTCCAGTTGCTCAGGTCTCATGGTGACCTCAGATTTGGTTCGTCCAAACGCTTCTCTGTCTGTGGTGAGTTTGTGTCAAATTCTTTAGAGTTGGAGATTCACGGATGATGCTAGCCCTTGGAGAAGCTGAGGTCTCTGACGCCTTTCTCCCCTACGACCACGTAGGTTATAGGACACCTTTACCTTTCACCTTTTCATTTTTTACTCATTTAATATGTCAACTATTTGGAGGTGACTTTCCTCTATTGTTGAAGTCTATTTGTGTCACTCTCACATAGGTAGTTTCACAAAGTGTTTAAGTGATTTTTAATTTACTTGAGGCATTGATGTTTGCTATGCATACTATATGTGCATGGTATTTTGATATAAAACTGGGGAATAAGTTACATTTTTCTTTTCAATATAAACTATTTTTCTTATCAGATGCATCATGATTTCTGTATGACAGAAAGTATTAATTTTGTAATATGTCAGTGATGGTTGCTATAGAAACTCACCGCGATAGCCTCAACTAAAAAAAAAGATGGAGATTTTTTTCTGGTGCTACTGATGCACTAACTTTCTGTAATGTGGATTTTGATAGATAATAATGCAAAATATCAGTACGCACGCATGCGCACACGCACACACACACACACAC
>JASPKP010001100.1:22500-27500 GCA_030674155.1 Stramonita haemastoma | reverse complement strand
TGCCAGAACTACAGAACCATCAGTCTCATAAGTCATCCTAGCAAGATCATGCTGCAGGTAGTCCTCAACAGACTGAAAAACCAAGCGGAAAAACTCCTGGCAGAAGAACAAGCGGGCTTTAGACCAAAACGCAGCACAATGGAACAAATTTTCAATCTGAGAATTCTGATAGAGAAGCATCTCCAACACCAAAAAGACTTGTACCACAATTTTATAGACTTCAAAAAGGCCTTTGACAGGGTATGGCATGACGGCCTCTGGCAAGTACTCAGGCACTTCAACATTGACAGCTGCCTAATTGAAGTCATCAAAGCTCTGTACGAGAACGCAAGAAGTGCACTTTTTATGAACAATCACGTGGGCGAGTTCTTCAAGACCACGGTTGGGGTTCGCCAGGGCTGCCTTCTCTCACCTGTACTCTTCAACCTCTTCCTCGAAAACATCATGACAGAGACACTGCAAAACCACCACACTTCCATCTCCATTGGTGGAAGACCCCTTTGCAACCTCAGATTTGCAGATGACATTGACCTCATGGGCAGCAGCAAACAAGAACTGCAAATCCTCACAGACAATTTAACAGATCGAGCGAGCGCATACGGCATGGAGGTCAGTACAGAGAAATCAAAGATCATGGTCAACAGCGCGAGTAATGACATCACGGAAATAAAGATGAATGGAGAAACACTAGAAGAGGTGAGCCAATTCAAATACTTAGGCTCCATCCTAACAAAAGATGGCACATCAAACAATGAAGTGAAAGCTCGCATTGCAACAGCAACATCTGCTCTAGTCAGACTCGAGAAGATCATCAGAAGCAACAACATCAGCTTCGGCACCAAATACCACCTTTACAAATCCCTCGTGATATCTATCCTCCTATATGGCTGTGAATCATGGACTCTGACAGCAGAGTTAGAGAGGAGAATCCAAGTATTCGAGAACAAGTGCCACAGAAGACTCCTCAAAATATCATACAAAGAACACAAGACCAATAACTATGTGAAAGAAGAAATCAAAAAGCGTGTGTGGGCCCCCAAGAGCCTTTGCTCTCCACCATAAAGAGGAGAAAGCTGATGTGGTTTGGTCACACCACAAGACACAACACCCTAGCAAAAACCATCCTGCAAGGAACAGTCGAGGGCAAGAGAAGAAGAGGCCGCCAAAAGAAATCATGGGTTGACAACATCAAAGACTGGACCGCCCAACCCCTGCAACACCTCCTACTAGCCACACAGGATCGTGAAGCATGGAAAAAGATCTCTGCTGCGTCTTCTCTCATGTCCCCCCTACGTCCTTTGGGACATGGGACTGAGTGAGTGAGTGAGTGAGTGAACTGCGGGGACTGTATTGAAGCCAATGCGCGCAAACGGTCACCCATCCAATTGGTAACCACGCTCGACGCTGCAACTTGTCTGGAGGAAAGCGAGCGCTCCGACCACTTAGCTATCCCGCCCCTGTGGATCTTAAACACCACTACATTACCGACAGTGCCACAGGCCAACAATGATGTGCATTTAAGGGAGATAACTGAAAGGACATGTGCAGCAGCTGCCTTACTATGGCACAACATCTGCTATGGTCTGGAGATGAGAGTTGAAGAAAAACCAAAACCCAAACAAAGCTGATCCAGAAACCCAGAATGGTCCTGCAGCTGGTGTATGGTAGTGACCATCAGACCTCTGCTTTCCCTTTATGAATATGAAAACTGATGTCACCACATACCACTGACTCTGTAACAGTTTTGTCGACTCTTGCTGTCTATTGTGTTGAGGTCTGTTACGATAAACATCTGGCTATTCTGCTAGTCTCCTGTGTTTAGTCAACTTACGGATAATATCGTCTGGTTCCATGATTGCCTTCCACTTTCTGTCTCTCCCTCTCTCCAGCTTGCTAAATTGAGGCAACTGTGTGACCTGTTCCAATCAGAGTGAGCATTTATAGTCTGGCTGTGTCTGTAGCCTTTTAATATAGAAACCTGAGACTTGATAATGCATATTCTCTATCACATCTTCTTTAGAGGTTTTTTTTTTTTTGGGGGGGGGGTTGTTGTTGTTGCTGTTGTTGTTGTTGTTTTTTGTTTGGGGGTGAGCTAAACAAAATAAACAAAAACGCTGGATTTGGCTACTCGTGTCTGTGTGCATTTTATACTGCTGCCATAGTCGTTCATTACAATAAGTCCTACACGACCCCCCCCCCCCCCTCTCCTTGTTTCCTTTGGTACCACATCCATCCTCCTTTCTACAAAGTGGCCGGATTTGCCGCCTGGGTAAGTGGAGCTGGAGAAGTAAATGGCAGTAAGGACCCACTCCCTTAATCAGTTTATCTTCCCACCCTCCCCTCCATAGAGTGATAGGTAAGCGGATGACTGGATACATAGACAGGCACGACCTTAGGAAGGTAGGTAGGTAAGTAAGTAACCAGAGAGAGAGAGAGAGAGAAGGAGAGAGAGAGAGAGAGAGAGAGAGAGAGAGAGAGAGAGAGAGAGAGAGACAGACAGACAGACAGACAGACAGACAGACAGACAGACAGACAGACAGACAGACAGACAGACAGACAGACAGACAGACAGACAGACAGAGCAGACAGACAGACAGAGACAGACACAGAGAGAGACACAGAGAGAGACAGAGAGAGAGATATTGACAAACTGAGACAGAGACACACACACACAGGAGACAGACAAACGGAAATAAAAAGAAACAGAGAGACAGACGGTGACAAGAATATACAAAGATAGAGTCAAAGAGAGCTACAAAGGAAAGAAAAAAAAGGAAAAAGATAAAGAAAAGACAAACGAAGCAGAGGTGGAAACAGAGACAGAGAGGCAAAGGGACAGGCAGACACACAAAGAAACAGGCAGCCAGAGAGACAGACACACATAGAGAAAGACAGACAGACACAAAATACACAAAAAAGAGCAATAACCAGAGAAATACAAAGCGAGTTCTTTTCTCTCTTTTTCATCTGAACTAACTGGAAGATGCTCTCAGGCAGACCCAGTTTCCGGGATGCCAAACTTTGTGCCTCTGACATGAGAAAATTGGAAGGGGAAAATTTCGCTTGTTTCAATAGCGAGAAAGTGCAAACACTGGCACTTCATTAAATGCAATGCCTGTCAGCAAACAGTGGCACTTAATTAAAGGGAGAACATGTGAGAAAGCAGTGATACTTGATTAAATACAGTACATGCACTTCGTGTTGGGAAAGCATGTGTCACATAAGTATACATACAGACACAGACACAGACAGACAGACAGACAGACAGACAGACAGACAGACATACAAACACACACACACACACACACACACACACACACACACACACACACACACACACACACACACACACACACACACACACTCAGTTATGAATGAGTGTTCATGCAACTAAGAGCTGGGCTTAAAAACACAGGCAAAAAATAGTCTCCACTTGTCACACTCATCCAAATGCATCTTTCCACTTACACACCGACGCAAACGCACTAGCATGTACTTTCCTACACTTCGGTTGGCACTTAGCACAATGGAAATACTTTTTTACACCAGGGTGACTCTATCCAAAGGGTCTATTTTTTGGTGTTTTTTTTTTTTTAATTACAGAATAAATCTCAATTTGCTTGAAGCTAGAATCACCCACTTGTTTTCCTATTATAGGTAGGAATGCTGCTCTCTTGCACCATTTTGTTGATGCTTGCTTGCACTTGGATGCTTTAAACTGTTACAGCAGCGTTTTGATATGAATGTCCACAACCAACTGAATGATTTCAGTGTTTGTTTCCACGATTGCCTTTCACTCTCTCTCTCTCTCTCTCTCTCTCTCTCTCTCTCTCTCTCTCTCTCTCTCTCTCTCTCTCTCTCTCTCTCTCTCTCTCTCTCTCTCTCTCCTCTCTCTCTCTCTCTTCTCTCTCTCTCTCTCCCCCAGTCTGCAAATGTCAGGCGACTGTGCGATCTGTTCCAATGAGAGTGTCTCTGGCGTTATCCTTATTATTTTCTCTATATACACCTGAAACTTGTTGATGATGCATCTTGTCTATCACTCTTCTTTAGGGTTTTCTTTTTTTTGCGGGGGTGACCTAAACAAAGTAAGACTAAAAGGCTGGAAGGCTGGATTTGGCTGCTTGGTGTTTGTGTGCATAGTGGTCAATTACAAAAATTCCTAAACGTCCCCCTTTTTTCATCCCTCCTTCCTTGCCTTTTTTCCCTCGCTACCATCCCCAACCTCATTATTACAGTGGCCCCCTGAGTCAATGGAGCTGTAGAAGTAAATGGCAGTAAGAACCCACTCCCTTAATCAGTTTACCTTCCTACCTTTCCACAGATTGATAGGTAAGCGGATGATTGGATACACGGACAGGCACGACCTCAGGAAGGTGGGTAGGTAAGTAAGTAACCAGAGAAGAAGGGGGAGAGAGATAGATAGATAGAAAGAGACAGGCAGACAGACAGACAGACAGACAGATACACAGAGACAGGCAGAAAGACAGTCAGACAGACAGGCAGGCAGGCAGACAGAGACAGGGACAAACAGAAAGACACAGAGGCAGGTAGGAAGGCAGACAGACAGACAGACAGAGAGACAGACACACGAACAGATATACAGACTGAAACAGAGACAGAGAAGCAAAAAGAGACAGATTAAACCATGTTAATCACTTAAAGCAACAATTCACCAACCGCCACATGAAATTCTTTCACCAACAGACTTTGACATGACCTCATGAAATTCCTTTCTTTGTTTATTCAGCTATTTACTCTTTTATATCGAGGGTAATGGAACAAGCACTCGTGTGCTTTTTTAATTTCCAGTCCCCGTGTGTATGCAGTTTTGTCAATTATGTCATCTACAGATGTTATAGGCTATGATACTGCCCTCTTGAAATTCCTGTAGATATTATAGACAATGACAAGACCTCA
Source organism: Stramonita haemastoma (assembly GCA_030674155.1). Lineage (NCBI taxonomy): Eukaryota > Metazoa > Mollusca > Gastropoda > Neogastropoda > Muricidae > Stramonita > Stramonita haemastoma. The sequence goes on along the minus strand of JASPKP010001100.1, from coordinate 22,583 downwards.
TGAAATTTCTACAGATATTATAGCCTGTAAAATACCCTCATGAAATTCCTACAGGAACTGGCTGTAACACTACTTCCTAACAT
>JASPKP010001100.1:15000-17500 GCA_030674155.1 Stramonita haemastoma | reverse complement strand
AAACATACGACCCGAAATTCCAACAGTTTCTAAATTATGCAAAAGGCGACTAGATCGATGCCAAACTTGTTCATGAATATGTATTTTTACATCAAAAAACATTGTTAGAATGCTTTTACGTGTAGCAAACTCTTTCTTGACTTGTCTTGTGAATTTTACCACTTTTCATTCACAGGTATATCCTCAATTTTTTTTTTAATTGAGTATGATTTTATAATTATTTTCCACAAACGTGAATAAACCGTTTGAGAATGAGTTTGCATCATTGTAGGCGATGTCACTGCAATAGCTGATTGTTTTTTCTCAGTTCCTGATTTCCCCTACTTATCAAGTTGTTCATCTATAGCTTGTTTCCGAATAGGCCTAAGTCTAAGTGGAAGATGACTTGAAGTCCAACTCTTTTGGAAACAAAAAGGAAACAGTTTAGCCAGTTCAGTAATGAATGGTGTAGCCTACCATTTCATTCAAAACTCAGTCCAGTTCTACTGATATTTTCTGATCACATAGATTATTATAGTACATTCTTTCAGGCTTACCTACTCTAGCCTAACGTAAGCGGAGCATTAACATGACATCAATTAAAACATGATAGATAGATAGATAGATAGATAGATAGATAGATAGATAGATAGATAGATAGATAGATAGATAGATAGATAGAGAGATAGAGAGATAGATAAATAGATAGATAGATAGATAGATAGATAGATAGATAGATAGATAGATAGATAGATAGATAGATAGATAGATAGATAGATAGATAGATGTTGTTGATTAGGATCTGGAGTGTTGTGTGTGATGCTCAGCTCGTGTTTGTCTCTGTGTTTTCTCTTCTTCTCTGACAACCTAGTTAATCAACTGTTGTCGGCAATGATCTCCTCAAAAGCTTCACTTTTAAAATATGTGAAGGTAGGTTTAAGTTCTCTAGTCAAATGGGACCCCGTGGTAGGTGTAAACCATTTCTCATTGCTTCTATTCCCCCTACACTTTCTGTAGTTACATAATTCTACATTCATTATGCATAATGGCGACCAATACTGTTTCTTTGCCTTGGCAATGATTTTGTTTGATTTATGTTCAGCGCTTATTTCTGTATGATTTCATTTAATTCTGGTCTTTAGATAAGCTACTCATTTCCTTTTATGTCTCTTCTTTTGCTTAATGACAGTTACCACACCACCATACATTGTCCATATTTTAGTGTGATCTTATTTGTTTTCCTTTCAGAATTGCGAGAAAAAAATGTTTTGTAAAAGCCCGCGCGCGCGTGTGTGCGTTTGCGTGTGTGTGTGTGTGTGTGTGTGTGTGTGTGTGTGTGTGTGTGTGTGTGTGTGTATGTGTGTGTGTGTGTGTGTGTGTGTGTGTGTGTGTGTATGTGTGTGTGTGTGTGTGTGTGTGTGTGTGTGTGTGTGTGTGTGTGTGTGTGTAATTATATTATACTTGTTCCTTTATCAGCAGTCTGTCTTTTCCAGTTGCTACTTGCATCCATCTTATGTTTTTACCTGTTCAGAGTTATGACGTTCGTTATTACAAGTCACACATTTATTTCCTGTTCTTTCTCTCTTCACTATAATATCTTGTCTCCATCTACATCTTGTGCCTTGTTTTTCCAAGTATCATTGCTGTAAATCACATGTTTCACAAGTTTACATACCCATCATTTGTGTCTTCTCCTTATCCTCTCGTCTGTGTTCTCTGCTTTTCGCCCAAAAGTAATCAAACCAGTTTTGTTTGTTTGTTTTGTATTTGTTTCGCTCTTTTCATGTGTGTGTGTTTAATATAGCATAGTATGTTTTGTGGCTACCCTATATCAGCAAATATCCTGCTTCTGCTTTTCTTTTCCAGTGTCGAGCAACTCAAAGACTGGCCCAGGTGAGACCCATCATATGTTGTACTACTGTGTCGTGTGGTGTCGTTTTGTCTTCTGTTTTTGTGTGTACGTACATGTACATGTGTGTATGTATATGTACATGTGTATATGTGTATGTAATGTCGGTGTTGGCACTCTATTGTAATTTCTTATTCACCTTGATGTGTCAGAGTGTTGATTGGCAAATGGAGGGAGAGGTGGGGGGTGGTAAATATGGATGAATGGAGGGGGTGGGGATTGTAAGGAGAATCTATCGTTGGACGACTTGGGACTTGTAGCTTAGCCCTGGCAAGGTCTTTTTCTGTTTTAGCTTTAGCGGAGGAGTCACTGGTTAAAGGCTCTGAAGATCTAAAAGTAGCATGCAAAAAACACCCCACAAATAAACCTAAATGTGAATTTAAGTCATTGAGGTTTATTTATTTTAAAAAGCATCGTTGCATAATGTGACACATACTTCATGTCTACTCTACAATGTGATCAAGATTGATTACGTTTAATATTTCTTTTTGGATAACTGAATGCAAGGAGGTAAGTGTTTACTTGTAAAATAAAATCTGATACACGAATCAACTATATAATTATAATCATAATTATTAGAGATAGTACTGTCATAACATGCAGAGGAAACTG
>JASPKP010001099.1:30000-32287 GCA_030674155.1 Stramonita haemastoma | reverse complement strand
CAGTCACAGACTTCATGTGCTGGTTTCCCATTGGAATGTGTGGACTGATGGCACTGGCTGGTACTGCAATTCCTGGAGAAGTGAATGTAGGTCTGGCTATTTTTGTGTTACCTCTGAATTCGGCCATCAACCCTTTTGTCTATACACTCAACACACTGGCAGAAAAACGCGAAATGTCCAGAGAAGCCAAACTTCTGAAATGGATGGAGTCTCATGCTGATCTGATTGTTTTGTAAACGTTTTATCTTCCACTGATCTAGTGTTAATCTTCACTATTCCTCTCTTGAAATAATGAGCTCGAAATAAATTAAATGAATGTTGTGAGTGCTCTTACTTGCAAGGAGCAAATAGAAAGAGTGTCGACAAAAAATTGACAGAACTATTCACATGCTGAATTCTACAGGCTTTGTGATACACACCACCAAAAGATAAGTCTTAGAGGCACAAACACAAAATTAAGGTACCTAGGCATTTGGTTGGACTCTAAAAACAATGTGTATCACATTGCCGGGAGAAAGAGGGACAACACTGAATATAGCCTGTTTAAGCTTGGTAAGAAAGAGCGCGTGCACAATCAAGGATTGATTTTTTATGTATTCTTTTATATCGAGGATAATGGGATAAGCACTCTTGTGCTTTTTTTACATCCAGTCCCCGTGTGCATGCAGTTTTGTAAATGTCATCTGTTCCCATCGGCACACGATGGCCTACTCTTACGAAAAGCTGAACAGGATTTAACGTGTGCGCAAGATGTTCTGCGTGCGTTTGCACACGGGGCCTCGGTTTAAAGTCTCATCCGAAGGACTTTTGGGGAGAGTGGAGTCAGCACTGATGTTAACTCCAGGAGAAAAATCTCCTCGACCGGACTCGAACCCGGGTCTTCAAATTGCCAGCGCAATGTTCTGACCATTAGGCTATCCGTCCCCTTAGGGACCTAACACAAGTCATTGAACAGATTGTAGCAGCCTTTCCAGCAGTACAGTGGGGGCCCTTCTACTATAGACAGTTGAAAAAAAAAAAAAAGACATCAGAGGCTGTCAAATGTCAGAAAGGAAATTTTGAAACAAACATTTTCCTTTCTAATACAGGAGAAGAGTGATTATAATGGAGGTAATCATTGACAGTATTGTAGTAGCTGCCTTCCCTTTAAAACACGATGATCCATCAGTAGAATTGAAAACAGATGCTTCATTAACTCTCTCTCTCTCTCTCTCTCTCTCTCTCTCTCTCTCTCTCTCTCTCTCTCTCTCTCTCTCTCTCTCTCTCTCTCTCTCTCTCTCTCTCCTCTTCTCTCTCTCTGTAATGAGCCAATTTGTAGACAAGAGGTTATAGCCAGCATTGGTAAACTCAAGTCTGGAAAGAGTGCTGGTCCTGACAAGATTGTCAGTGAAATGTTGAAACATGCTGGTAATTATGTTATTGATTTTCTTGTTACCTACTTTAATAAGCTCTTTAATTTTGGCCTTTTCCCCGTGGAATGGTCAAGATCAATAATAGTGCCTATCTTTAACAAAGGAGATGAAGACCAGCCAGGCAATTATCGTGGAATAGCCTTGACTAGTATAGTTAGCAAAGTCTACACCGGTATTTTAACCAAAAGGCTTTCTACATGGGCTAGGGAAGAAGAAAAGATAACCGAGCAACAAGCAGGCTTCAGAGCAAGTTACAGTACAGTCGACCACATTTTCACACTTTTCGCCATTGTTCAAAATTTTTTGCTACGAAATGCTAAACTTTATGTTGCCTTTGTTGATTTTAGAAAGGCATTTGACTCTGTAAACAGAAACAATTTGTGGAGAGTTTTGAGAAAATATGGTGTAAATGGCAAAATGTATAAAGCTGTACGAAGTGTCTATAATTCTGTATTGGCATGTGTGCGTGATAAGAATTATTACTCAGACTATTTTGGTTGTCCAAGAGGAGTGAGACAGGGTTGTCTGCTCAGTCCCCTATTGTTTTCTTTATTCATAAACGAATTGGCTATTGAATTGTCCAGAACTGGAAAACATGGCATCCAACTGATATCTGATACTGTTGAAATATTTTTATTGTTGTTTGCTGATGACATTATTCTGTTATCTGATACTGCTGTTGGTCTCCAAAATCAATTGAACAGTCTTAAGAGAGAAGCTGATGGATTGTGTTTGGTTGTTAATCTTGAAAAGACAAATGTAATGGTGTTTAGAAAGGGAGGGTATTTAGGCTCTCGGGAAAGGTGGGTGTATGGGGATGAACAAATTAAGGTCACTAATTCTTATAAATATCTAGGGTAGGGTTTCACAACAAA
>JASPKP010001099.1:17500-20000 GCA_030674155.1 Stramonita haemastoma | reverse complement strand
TGTGGTATGGGCACGTCGCAAGATCAACAGGGCTTGCCAAGACGATTCTGCAGGGAACTGTGCAAGGCGGGAGAAGGAGAGGCAGGCAGAGAAAGAGATGGGAGGACAACATCCGAGAGTGGACGGGCCTCAGGCTGAGTGACACCCTGAGAAAGGTCAAGGACAGAGGGAAATGGAGAGAGCTGGTTGCGAGGTCTTCCGTGGCGCCCCTACGGTCTAAATAGACTACGGGATAAAAGAAGAAGATGTGCATTACACAAAGGGACATAAGGCACTACAAGCAGTTAAACTATTAAGTTTGGACGGCCATTCAACAGGTCAAGTTATACGATCCCTGATAGCACGGAGGAATACAGACAAAAGATGCCAAAAAAAACTGGTTCCCATCTTCTTTGAACCAGCGGATCCTCTACACGACTCTTCCACCTGCGTCGATGGTGAGTTGACTTATGTGGCAGTAGACGGATAGCTGGATGGATGGATGGATGGGTGGATGGATGGATGGATGGATGGATGAGTGGGCGGGTGGATGGATAAGTGGGCGGGTGGATGGATGGATGGATGGACGGACGGACGGACGGACGGACGGACGGATGGATGGATGGATGGATGGATGGATGGATGGATGGATGGATGGATGGATGGATGGATGGATGGATGGATGGGTGGTGGATGGATGGATGGATGGATGGATGGATGGATGGATGGATGAGTGGGCGGGGTTTTTTTTCTTTTATATCGAGGATAATGGAATAAGCACTCATTGCTTTTTTCATCCAGTCCACGTGTGCATGCAGTTTTGTCAATATTGGCATCTGTTCCCACTGGCATACGATGGCCTACTCTTACGAAAAGTGGAACAGGATTTAACGTGTGTGCAAGATGTTCTGCCTGCATTCGCACACGGGGCCTGGGTTTATAGTCTCATCCGAAAGACTTTTTGGGAGAGTGGAGTCAACACTGATGTTAACACCAGGGGAAAAATCCCCTCGACGGGAATCGAACTCGGGTCGTCAATTTACGAGCGCAGTGTTCTGACCACTAGGCTAGGTGGATGGGTGGATGGATGGATGGATGGATGGATGGATGGGTGGATGGATGGATGGATGGATGGATGGATGGATGGATGGATGGATTGGCTGTTGGGTGGATGGGTGGATGGATGGATGGATGAGTGGATGAGTGGATGAACAGATCGATAGATGAACATATGAATGGACCGAAAGGTAGATAAACGGACGAATAGATGAGTGGGTGGGTGGGTGAGTGTATTTAATGAATTGGTGGGTGGATAGATGAATGGAAGGGTGTCCAAGTCAAATCCATGTTGTTATATTCTTCTGAGCTCTAGTGTTTTACAACATTTCACTGTATTGAATCAGTTTATTTATGTGCATGCAAATGTTTATCAAATGTTTACCCACAAACTCTAAACTACAGTGATCTATAGGGAAACGGGGTGTTATCTTTTGTATATCGATAGTACCGTAAGGTCTGTTACTGGTTTAAAACTTTGAAAACAGGCCTAGGGGATGACGTTTAACCAGATCCAGGAAACCAACAAAGGATAATCAGATTTCAGTACCTTTTTGTAATGTACGAAGTTAGTGATGTCCTGATCATTTGGGGGGGGGGGGTCTGAAGTGCAGATTAATGGGGGATAAACTGGTTTTCTAAAAATAATCAAAACCAATGAGTGATAATTGTTTTCATCAAGATTGGTATGTAAAACTGTAAAGAGAGTAACAGATCTGAAACGTATTGGTCATTTAAATCACTTTTAAGGTAGGTAAAGATAAAGGTGTCTCATAACCTGTGCGGTCGTAGGGGAGCGAGGCGTCATAGACCTCAGCTTCTTTAGGGGCCAGCATATTGAGGGCGGCGCCCATCTCCTCTCCCTCGCTGCTTTACCTTCCCTGACCCTAAAGAGGGCAGGTACCCATTTACAGTTGGGGGAACTGGGGGAACTGCACTGAAGCCAAGGCGCGCAAATGGTCACCCATCCAATAGGTAACCACGCTCGACGCTGCTTAACTTGGCTGGGGGAAAGCGAGCGCTCTAACCACTGAGCTATCCCGTACCCAAATCACTGTTACAGCCTGAAAAATATATTATTAGTGCTATCACGATAGGCAAAATGTACGTACATACTAGTTACATTTTTACTTAGAATTGGTAATTTAAATGTACATAACAGATATATACTGATAAATCTTTAAAAATTGAATTTTTTGACAGAATTTAAAATAAAATCCATTTTCTCTTTGAAGTACAAAGTTTACAGACTTGAGAGAGGGATGTCTGTCAAAGTATTTTACTAATACAAATGAACAATTGATTCAAACTATTTTGAATTGTGAAAATAGAGAAATGTTTTGCCAGTTGATACATTTAGATATGTATAACTCTATGCTCTGGAAGCCTGAGAACTTTAAGCATAACTGGTGATGAAAAAGTTGAATAAGTTATGTTTCTTTGAAAAAAATCCCTCTTGATAATA
>JASPKP010001099.1:0-5000 GCA_030674155.1 Stramonita haemastoma | reverse complement strand
GCCTTATGATCAAATGCAAACCAATAAAATCAAAAATTCCTTTTTCTTTACAGCCGATCTGACGAAGAAAACAGCTGGCAGCCCACTCAGCTGTCTACTGCGCCTGCGTCACAAATAGGAAGAAATCATTCTGGATAAGGACGACAGCGACGATTCTCCCGGAGCGCAGACACAGACCGGAACAGGAAGTGACGAAAGACAGCTGACACAGACCGGAACAGGAAGTGACGAAGGACAGCTGACACAGACCGGAACAGGAAGTGACGACGGGGCGTATGCGCACTTAGTCCGCGAGAACGGCGCCCTCAGCCACGATAACGTTTACGGACCACACTAACGTTCATCACATCGTGCGAACGTCAGCGGCGACGGAAAAATGACGCGTCAGAGCAAGGCAGTGAGGTGTACAATCAACTTCAGCATCATCCTGAGAAAACAGGTGGTGATAGACAATGTGTATGATTCTACTCATGCACAGTAAAAGGCGGTGGTGGATGGCTGGGCTGGCTATAAAATTGGGCTGGCTATAAAATTGGGTGCTGGCTATAAAATTGGGCTGGCTATAAAATCGGGCTGGCTATAAAATTGGGCTGGCTATAAAAATTGGGCTGGCTATAAAATCGGGTTCGCTGCTGTTTAAGCACCTCACAAGTCAGGGCCCATCGCGCCTCTGAATTCGGTTGTGTGAGGTTTAGGCTGTTTGAGAAAATGAATGATTAATGCAATAATTCGTGATTTTTCAAAATGTTAACACTGATAAACAAAAAAGAATAGATTGAAGTCTTTGGGTGGAAGAATACACTATCAGGAAGAATTCTTTTTCTTTTTTTTATGTTGGTGGTTGGTTAGTTTGGGTTTTTTTTATTTGTTTATTTATATAACATTTTTGTTAGTTTTTGTTGTAGTCTGAAAGCTGGATAAGTCAGCCAGCTGTACTCAACGAGTTTGGAAGTAGAGTGGCGCTTAGGGTGTTTCTTCTTCGTTTCCATCAGACGCTCAACCAGTGACTACTGTTTTCCCGTCATAATGAGCTAAAGTACGTTAAGCACTTGACAAATCAGGCCGGTGCATCTGATTTCAGCGCGGGAGGTTTTGAATGTTTGAAAAAATAATATTAGATCCATACTTAAAACACCAATTTTTCACGTTGAATTTTGAATGTAATCTGTTGAAAAAATAGCTCAGAGTTCTGTTAAACATCACAATTTTTCTTCTTTGTTGTCAAACGCTCAGACAGCGATTTTTGTTGTCTGTCATATGAGCGAAAATGCTTTCGCCTGCCTTTAAGTGTCAGAGAAGTCAAGCCCACCAAACCCCCAGTTTTTTTTTGGGTTTTTTTATCTATTCAAAAGCCCCGGGGTAGCCTAATGGCATAACACGGGGCTCGAAAATTTTACGACCCGGGTTCGATTCCCGTTCGAGGGGGATTTTTTCCCCTGGATTAACATCAGTGCTGACTCCACCCCCCCCCCCAAAAAGTCCTTCGGATGAACTATAAACCGAAATCCCCCCTTGCGAACGCACGCAGAACATCTTGCGCACACGTTAAAAACCTGTTCTTGCTTTTCCCGGAAGAGTGGGCCAGTTTTTCTGGTGGGAACAGACTCAAGATTTTACCAAAACTGCATAACCGGGGACTGAATGTAAAAAAAAAAGCACATAATTTCTTATTTCAATATCTTGATAGAAAAAGAATAAATAAAATTTTTAAAAGTATCTATCTATCCCTTAGCCGGCAACCGTGGGGACCCCTGAAGACTTACAACCAGCTCCTTCCATTCCTCCTTGTGTTCTGCCTAACTCAAAATTTGGTCGAGTTTTTAGGCCTGTGCCTTTCGCTAATGTTGTCCTCCCATCTCTTTCCCGGGGCTGCCTCTTTTTCTTCTTCCTTGGACAGTGCCTTGCAGTATTTTTTTGGGGAAGTCCTTTTGATCGTGTGCCCTGCCCTACCTTTTTAAAATTTTCCCCTTTTTTTAAAGACTGCCCCGATTTTTCGTGGGGAAAACCAAGGGGTTTCTGGATTCTTTATGCACTTTTTCGTTGCTTATGTGGTTTTCTGAGGGGGATCCCCGGGAGTCTTGGGGAAAGCATCTTACTCTATTTCCTGTCCCCCTTCTCCCCCAAAAAACAGCCCGGGGGGCCAAACGTTTTTACGGGGACACAGAAATATAATACGCCCCAAGGGGCCCATTAGTCTGATCATGGAGTTAAGTAAAAATTGTATCTTTCCAATGGGGGGGGGGTTCCCAATTTTTTACAGTGCTGTTATTGTCCGTAAAAAAACCGCATACTACCTCTGGTTTGGGGCCCCCTTGTCGGGAAAACAACCCCTCCCAAGTATTTTTAAACTTCAAAAACCTTTTTTCCCACTTCGGTCACTGACCCTGATATCCGGCTAAACCCCGGGTTTCGTTTTGGGTTTTAAACGGTGTGGTTTCTCGCACTGACTTCCCCCCCGGAAAAAAGTGCAGAAAGACCAAACATTTTTTGGTTTATTCTTTTTTATTTTTTTTTCGATGAAAGAGGAATAAGCACTCATTTTCTTTTTTTAAAAATCCGTCCCCCTTTTTTTAAAAAAAGCTTTTTTTAAAAAAAATTTTTCCTTTCCCAAAATTTTCATACTTTTGGCCAACTTTTTTGTAAATTTTGGAAGTTTTTTAAAAGGTGCGCAAAATTTTCTGCTTTTCTTTTTGCACAGGGGCCCGGTTTAAAGTCTCACCCCCGACTACAAAATCGGCGTGGGGGAAAAAGGGCTCATTCGGGAAAAAAAAAAGGGGGAGAAAAAAACCAAAAAAACAAAAAAAAAAAAAGGAGGATTTTCCCGGGAAAAAAAAAAGAACGAGGCAGAAAAAAAAAAAGGGGGGAAAAAGAAGGTTTGCTAAACGACTTTCCACAAGGCGGATGGTTTTTAAACCCCGACAAAAATTTTAAGTTTTTTTAAGAAGTTTTTTTTATTTTTTGGGTATTTCCCCCTTTTTTTTTTTGTAAGGGGGGGGGGGGGGGGGGGGGGGGGGGCGAAATTGTTTGTGTTTTCACTGGGGGAAAATTTTTGTACGGGGAAAAACAAAAATTTAAAGACAAAAAATTTGAAGAAAAGAGGGGATATATTCTGACAGATTTTTTTGCTTTGATTGTTGGGGGGGGGTGGGGGGGATTTTTTTTTGGAGTGTGGGGGGGTAAAACTGAAAAAATTTAAGAAGGGGAAAAGTATTTGTTTGAAATCTTTGCGGGGGTTTTGTTAATTTCTGTACCAGAAGAGTGAGAAGGAAAAAGAGAGAAAAAAGAGAAAGGGAAGAGAGGGGAAAGAAGAGAGAGAGAGAAGAGAGAGAGGGAGAGAGAGAGAGAGAGAAAAAAGGAAAGTGATGATATGAAGAGATGATTATGATGAAGATGATGATGATGATGATGTAAGAAAAGATAGCGTAAAAAGACCCCAAAAAAATATAAAAAAAAAAAAAAACCCCACAAAATTAAACGGGGATTTAATCAGAAAAAAACACAAGTAAGCCAAAACCAACTCAACCCCTTTGGGGAAAAAAAAATTTTTAAAAGGAAAAAAACGACAATAAAGAAAAAAAATCAAAACTTAACATCCCAAAAGGTATAGAAACAATGCACTTAAAAAAAACTGTCCCCGATAAATCACAATTAAAGGGGGTTAACAAAATTAATGGGGGGAAAAGGTAGTTGGGTTGCTTTTAATTTAAAAAATTTTTTTCGTTCCCTCAGCCCCCAGCTCCCCAAAATTTTTTCCCAAAGGGAGACTTTTGCTAAAAACGACTGTCCCCCCCCCCCCCCCCCCCCCCCACACACACACCCCCCCCCAACATCCCCTACCCCAAACATTTGGGGGGCCGGGGCCTTTTTAACCTTTTGGGGAAAAAATGTCCCCCAAACTATTTTCCCCTTTCCAAAAAGCCAAAATGGCCTACTCTTTTCGAAAGGTCAAACGGGTTTTTTTAACGTGTGCGCAAGATGTTCTGTGTACGTTTTGTACACCCGGGGGCCCGGTTTACAGGGGCCCCAAAAAAGGGGTTTGACATCCAGTTTTGGGGGTTTTTTCCCCGTCAAACTGGGAAAAAAGACTTAAGGGGGGGGGGTGGGAAAAAAACCCAGAACCCCACGGGTTTTTTTCCGTTTGGGGAAACAACGTCTTAATCGGGGTGCCACTCCCTTCTCGGTTAGTAGATTTGAAACGAACGGGGAAAAACATTGTTAAAAAATTTTTTTTTTTAAATTTAAAAAAAAAAACCCCCCCTACAGGTATAAAAAAAACTAAAAATTTGGCGACAGAAAAGTGCAAAAAAAGAATGCGGGGAAAAAGAAAAAAGGGGAAAAGGGGTCCCCCCAAAACCAGGTGGGGGGAAAAGGGGAAAAAGGTGTTTTTAAAACCTCAGCTTTTCTAGGGGGGCCCATGTTTTGGGCAAAAGTTTTCCTCTCCTCTCCCTCAGCTGTTTACCTTCTCTTTTCCCACAGAGGGGAAAAGGACCCCCCTTTTAAAAATGGTGAACTTGGGGACCCCTACTGAAGCAAAGGGCCGCAAAAAAGGGCCCCCATCTAACTGGTAAAAACCGTATACAAAACGAAAAAAAAACCCCCGCCCCCTCGTTTTCCTCAGAAAAAAAAAAATCTGAGCAAAATTTTCCCCCCTCTTGAAATCTCTTCATTGGGGGCCTGTACCAAAAGAGAGTAAACTACAAGATCAATACCCTCTGTTACAAATGTCTCCACAATACTGCAACCCTCCTACCCCCCGTGAATGTCTTAAAATTTTACACACCTTCTCGCTCCCTCCGGGGGTCGGCAGATACTTTTTTCCTTTTAAAATAAAACCCAATTAACCCCCTTACCGTTGGGGGCCCCGCTCTTTCTCTGTTTCCCGGGGGCCTTCCGTCTTTAACCCAAAACCTTCCCTCTCCCCCCGGCAAAAAAACCCACTTAAAACTTTTTTAAAACCAAAAACCCAAGACACATTTATTCCCCAAATTAAAAATTTTTTT
>JASPKP010001098.1:22500-30000 GCA_030674155.1 Stramonita haemastoma | reverse complement strand
CACACACGCACACAAACACACACTCACAAACAGTACAGGCACAGACACAGGCACAGACACACGCAGACAAACACACACACGCACACATACACAGACGATAAAAATATGAAAGTTTGTTTTATTTTTTTTTAAAGGAAAACCATGACAATGGTGATGGTTGGTTGATGGCAGTTACTTCCAATCCATTTCGGATAACTCCGCTGGGACTATAATACAATCAAAGGTAAATATGTCCCATAACCTAGGTGGTCGTAGGGGAGCAAAGCGTCAGAGACCTCAGCTTCTCCAGGGGCCAGCATATTGAGGGCGGCGCCCATCTCCTCTCCCTCGCTGCTTTACCTTCCCTGACCCTAAAAAGGGCAGGTACCCATTAACAGCTGGGTGAACTGGGGGACTGTATTGAAGCCAAGGCGCGCAAAAGGGTCACCCATGCACGCTTGGTAACCACGCTCGATGCTGCTTAACCTTAGCTTGGGGAAAGCGAGTGCTCTGACCACTGAGCTCTCCCGTCCACAATACAATCAAACGAAACCAAAACTGAAAGCGATGAGAACATTCCAGAATCCAGAAAAGAAATGACTACAAATTAAGCAGAAAGTGGTCGAAAAGCAGAAAACACACCAGAAAAAGGCAGGGGACTGCAAGGAATGGGGGAACACAAAGAAATCTACTATCATGACAAGCGAAAAATTAAATAACCAAGACTATTTCTGGTCCACATGAAATGTGTGCACAAAACGAAAACAATTCTTGACAGGTAGCTACAAAGACGTGCCAATGACGGCAACAGATGTAAGAGATGTCGTCTGCATGTTAATTAAACAAGGAAGGAAAGCTGAGTTCGAAACATGGGACATTAAAAAAAAAGACTGTTGAGACCGTTGGTCTGAATCTTAGATGATTAGTTAGTTTAAAAACATCAATCATTTATAGCAGACTTTTCGGCATGATTTGACCTAGAACACACATCCCCCCCCACACACAAACGTCCGCACGAACGCAAACACACACACACACACACACACACACACACGCGCGCGCGCGCGCGCGCACCCCCCCCCCCCCTTAAAATCCCACTCTCACACAAAACTAAACAAAAGAAAGGCCCACCAAACTCTGAAATCGAAATGGCAGCTGTCAGAACTTCTCACAAGACACTCTGTATGTTTTGTGTAGACAAGCAAGATGATCATTAACATTCTTTCCCATAGGAACAGGTTCTTAGGGAGAGAAAAAAATAGTGTCGCCAATTATTTAACACACACTTTCATGCACACAACCTATTTTTATTTATTTTTTTATTTCGAGGATAAAGGAATAAGTACTCATATGCTTTTTTAACATCCAGTCCCCGTGTGTATACAGCTTTGTCAATTTTGTCATCCGTTCCGACCGGCACACAATGTCCTACTCTTCGGAATAGCGGAACGTGTGCACAAAATGTTCTGCGTGCGTTCGCATACGGGACCTCGACTTATAGTCTCATCCGAAGGACTTTGGGGGGGAAGTGGAGTCGGCACTGATGTCAATCAACTCCAGAGGAAAAATCCTCTTGAACGAGATTTGAACCCGTGTCAACAAATCATGAGGGCATCACTCTGACCGCCAGACTATCCGTCCCCCTATATATCTATGGGCTCAAGGAAATTCCATGTAGCTGAAGAAATCAGATATTTTACTATCAAATTAAGAATAGTAAAAAAAAAAGAGAAAACAAATCATCTAAGGAATCATCATTAAAGAAACAAACACGAACACAAAGTTAGTATCACACCAACAATAATTATCAGCAACCTAATCAGTAAACTAGTTTCTTTGTTTTTACTCTGTTGAAGTAATATAGTAAAACAAACGCTGTAGGCCTAAAACATTATTCTCCACAACATTGCAGACAGACAAGACAGACAAAGAGAGAGAGAGAGAGAGAGAGAGAGAGAGAGAGGAGAGAGAGAGAGAGAGAGAGAGAGAGAGAGAGAGAGAGAGAGAGAGAAGAGAGAGAGGGAGAGAGAGCAGAGAGAGAGAGAGAGACAGACAGACAGACAGACAGACAGACAGACAGGGAGACAGGGAGACAGGGAGACAGGGAGACAGGGAGACAGACAGACAGACAGACATCAGACAGACAAAAAGGATGGACAGACAGGCGGGCGGACGGACAGACAGACAGAAGCACTGACAAAAAAGATGGACAGACAGACAGGACAGAGAGATAGACAGACAGCCATATAGACAGACAGCCAGACAGCCAGACAGAACAGACAGACAGACGGACAGTTGTGATACACACCTTGAGCACAGAATGAAGGCGGAAGACAGTGCGGGGGTCTGTGGGGTCGGGGACCAGAGACACGTCTAGTTTGGCGTCTATACACAAATTACTGCCGCGTCAGCATGTGACGTAATCGAATCTGCTGCTCCCATCGTATAACGTCACCTGGAACACAGCACACCATTAACAAGACCATTGTCACCCAATCATCATTTTTTCATTATTTGTTCTTTAAAAAAAATTTCGATGATGGTAAATAATAAATAATAATGATAATAATAACAATAACAACGATAAAAGTAATAATGACGGTAATAATAATGACGTATAATAATAATAATAATAATAATAATAATAATAATAATAATAATGATGATGATGATGATAATGATAATAATAACAATAATAAGGAGAAAAGAAGAAGAAGAAGAAGAAGAAGAAGAAGAAGAAGAAGAAGAAGAAGAAGAAGAAGAAGAAGAAGAAGAAGAAGAAGAAGAAGAAGAAAAGAACGACAAGAAGAAGAAGAAGAAGAAGAAGAAGAAGAAGAAGAAGAAGAAGAAGAAGAAGAAGAAGAAGAAGAAGAAGAAGAACAAGAAGAAGAAGAAGAACAAGAAGAAGAAAAGCTGAGGGTGCTGTGATGTGCTGTGTTGCCCCTCCCCACTCACCATCCAGCACGCTGTGTTCAGCCTCTATCTGCCAGTACGTGATGCCTGACGTGGAGGGAGACAGGGACTTGGGCCGATGCTGGTCGATTGCCCGGATCCGGAAATGAACTGAAAAGTGACGTCATGGATGTAGGGTCACAGATAACGGAGAGACATTGCAAGTCTATGGAGTAGCGGACAGATATTTCAAATCTATGGTCTAAGAAGAGGTGTAGCAACTTAAAACATAAGTTTATATTTGTTTGTTTTTGCCATATTGCTGTCTAACACTACCTCCTCCTCCTCCCCCTCTCTCTCTCTCTCTGTTTTTCTCTCTCTCACACACACAGACACACGCACATAAACACACACACACATACAGACATACAAGCACACAAGCACACATACATACATACATACATACATACATACATACATACATACATACATACATACATACATACAGACAGACAGACAGACAGACAGACAGACAGACAGACAGACACGCATACAAACACTCACACACACACACACACACACACACACACACACACACACCACACACACACACACACACACCACAAACACACACACTACACTACACACACTACACTACACACACTACACTACACACACCACCACACACTCACACACACAAACACACACTACACACACAAACACACGACACACTCACAACCCCCCCCCCCCACACACACACTCTAACCATACATACATACCATCCTCTGTGACCACCTCATCAAAGAGGCCCTCTGCCACAAGGTAAGCCTCCAGTTCTTTGTGGAACAGTCGTATCACTGACCCGCCCTGCACAAGACAAACAAAAATAATGATGAAAATAGGTTTGCTGATTGTTAATGTATCTTCAGTTCTCCCGTCTCCTCTCTCTCTCTCTCTCTCTCTCTCTCTCTCTCTCTCTCTCTCTCTCTCTCTCTCTCTCTCTCTCAATACACATGTCATCTTTAATTGTTACTCGTTACTTTGATTCGTGATCATTATTTATGTACTGTGTTCTGATTCGCCCACTAACCCTATGTATTGTCACCCAAGGCTGATGTACATTAGATTTTTTCAGTGTTCACTCTCTCTCAAAATTATAATGCATCACCCATCAGATGAGATTATAATCCGAGGTCGTCCCGTGTACGAACGCACGTAGAACATCTTGCGCACACGTTAAAACCTGTTCCGCTTTTCGGAAGAGTAGGCTATTGTGTGCCGGTGGGAACGGATGACAAAACTGACAGAAACTGCGATACACACGGGGACTGGATGTTATAAAAAAGCACACGAGTGCTTATTCAATTATCCTCGATATAAAAGAATAAATAAAAAATAAATAAAATGTCTCTCTCTTTCACACACACACACACACACACACACACACACACACACACACACACACACACACACACACACACACACACACACACACACACACACTCTCTCTCTCTCTCTCTCTCTCTCTCTCTCTCTGTCTCTCTCAAAATGCTAATGCATCACGTCAACAATGCCCAATGACAAATTCGTTAGGGGAGGGGGAAGGGGGACATTTAGCTTGATTTCACGAATACTGCTGACAGACAGACAGACAGGGGGTATGCAGCAGACAGTACTGAAGCATGCAGGGTGGACCTACCCGGACAAAGCGGTTCTGTTCTGGCGTTTCCCTGTAACTGCCGATCAGCGTGAAACTGGACCGCTCCACACCCAGGTTCAATTCCGCGCTGTGTCACAGCATGCAAACACACACAAAAATAAATACATAGAAGTGTAGAGAGAGAGATGTGGAAAGAGAGAGAGAGAGTAGGAGGGAGGGAGGGAGGGAGAAGAGAGAGAGAGAGAGAGAGAGGAGAGAGAGAGAGGAGAGAGAGAGAGAGGAGAGAGAGAGAGAGAGAGAGAGAGAGAGAGAGAGAGAGGAGGGAGAGGAGAGGGAGGAGAGAGAGAGGAGAGAGGAGGGAGGGAGAGAGAGAGAGAGAGAGAGGAGGGAGAGAGAGAGAGAGAGAGAGAGAGAGAGAGAGAGAGAGAGAGAGAGAGAGAGAGAGAGAGAGAAGAGAGAGAGGAGAGAGAGAGAGAGGAGAGAGAGAGAGAGAGAGAGAGATTTTTTTTATATCGAGGATAACAGAATAAGCAATCATGTGCTTTTTTTTCATCCGGTCCCCGTGTGTATGCAGTTTTGTATATATTGTCATCTGTTCCCACCGGCACACGATGGCCTACTGTAACGGAAAGCGGAACAAGAGTTAACGTGTGCGAAAGATGTTCTGCATGCGTTCGCACACGGGGCCTCAGTTTAAAGTCTCATCCGAAGGACTTTTGGGGAGGGTGGAGTCAGCACTGATGTTAACTCCAAGAGAAAAATCTCCTCGACCGGACTCGAACCCGGGTCGTCAAATTGCCAGCGCAATGTTCTGACCACTAGGCTATCCGTCTCCGTCAGAGAGATAGACAGACAGACAGACAGACAGGGACAGAGAGAGAGACAGAGAAGAACAGATGATGAGAGAGACTGAGAGGAAAAAGTTGATGTGTCGGAGATATTTTCCAGGCTTGTTGCCAATATTTTCTACGTCTTTTGTGCTACAGGTAAATTCTTTCATTCGATTTTACTGCTGTCTTCATGAGCTAACAGCACGGCTTCAAGATTGACGCTCTTTGTGTGATTTAGGTTTTCTTCTTGTGGCATGAAAACAGCCTAAGCACGCCACCACCAAATGAAACACGCACACACACACACAACAACAGCAATAACAACAACAACCCTCCCACAAAAACACACACCACACACCACAAACACAACACACACACACACACACACACACACACACACACACACACACACACACACACACACACACACACCCTCCTCAACACCCCTCTCCCCCCCCCCCCACAAACACACACGCAAATCTCATAACACAGACACGCTAATACAATTTTCTGTTACACACAAGACTAATGAAAAGCATAGAGCAAGACACAGAGAAAAAACAGCGTTAAGTCAATGAATCCTGAAAGCCCTTTTGTAGCTGAAGCTTTAGCGCTTGTGGAGAGAGGCTGGTACACCAGCACTACACCCCTACTTCTCTCTTTGGGGAATCCGAATTCTTCGCTTCACTGCACCTTACATTAATGCGTACTGCTCAACTTCACACACTGTGAGATCCAGGCAGACCATTCATTAATTAAGGGTAGTAGGCATCCGTCAGTCTTAGGAAGACTATGGAGTTCCGCTCTAGGCTCTAGAGCGCAAAGCCTTTATTTTATTTATTTTATTCTTTTATATCGAGGGTAATGGGATAAGCACTCTTGTGCTTTTTTTTTTTTTTACATCCAGTCCCCGTGTGTATGCAGTTTTGTAAATGTCATCTGTTCCCAACGGCACACGATGGCCTACTCTTACGAAAAGCGGAACAGGATTTAACGTGTGCGCAAGATGTCCTGCGTGCGTTCGCACACGGGGCCTCGGTTTATAGTCTCATCCGAAGGACTTTGGGGGAGAGTGGAGTCAGCACTGATGTTAACTCCAGGAGAAAAATCTCCTCGAACGGGAATCGAACCCGGGTCGTCAAATTGCGAGCGCAATGTTCTGACCACTAGGCTATCCCGTCTCGCCTGGGAAAGTAAGTATGGAGGGCAAGCTGTTACCCATGCAGTAGACCCCCCTCCATCTCCATGTCGCTGTAATGGTCCATTAGAAAGGTAATCGCCGATACGCATGGTTCCAGTGAATTAATCCAGCTATCACCTTGAGACTTGCTAATAGGGGTATATATATTTTTTAAAAACTATTCATCATTATCTTTCACATGACAAAGATGACATGAGCAAAAACAAAAGGTAAACCACCAAACCAAAGCAAACAAAAAAGTTTTAACAATGCGTGCAGGGTAGAGGTCTTTGCTCTGTCATTATAGAAATATGTACTGTTGTTGAAGACACACAGACAGACAGACAGACAGACAGACACACACACATCCAAACGGATGGCAATTTTACAAAACTGCATACACACAGGGAATGGATGTAAAAAAGCACACGAGTACTTATACTATTATCCTCGAAATAAAAGAATGAATCAACAAATCAACAAACAAAAACAAACAAAAAAATACATAAATAAATAAAACACACACACTATAGATTATAGCCAAGGTCCCATGTGCAAACACACGAAGAACATAATTATTATGTACTAGTTAAAACCTAAACCGCTTTTCGAAAGTAGGTCATTGTGTAACGGTAGGAACAGATGAAAACATTTTAAAAGCCGCATACACACGGGGACTTGATGTAAAAAAAAAGCACACGAGTGCCCATTCTATTATCCTCAATTAAACACACATACATGTACACATACACGCGCAATGTATTCCTCAATGCGCGTGCACACCCGCGCACACACAGAGATACAGACACACGCTCGCGCGCGCGCACACACACACACACACGCACGCACGCACGCGCGCGCGCGCGCACACACACAATCTCTCTCTCTCCCTCCCCCTCTCTCTCTGCAATAAAACAGACACGCTAATGCAATTTTCTGTTACCAACACTAACACCCCA
>JASPKP010001098.1:0-10000 GCA_030674155.1 Stramonita haemastoma | reverse complement strand
ACGGCAAGATCGAAACAAACAAACTGCATCACAATCTAAAAAATTCCTCAATTCCCAAACACACACACACAGAGCTTCTGGTGAATCTGCAACAAATTTGTATCGACATGAAATTCCCGGCGGGCTGAAATAATCCAAGCAGACATCGTGGCCTCACTCGTAATTTTCTTTGATCGCAGGGAAATAAACGAAAGAGAGCAACACACTTAGGAGACGGGATAGCCCAGTGGTTAGAACATTGCGCTCACAATTTGACGACCCGGTTTCGATTCCCGTTCGAGGGAATTTTTCCTGAGGTAAAAATTAGTGCAGACTCCACTCCCCCCAAAAGTCCTTCGGATGAGACTATAAACCGACGCCCGGTGTGCGAACGCATGCAGAACATCTTGCGCACCACGTTAAGTCCTGTTCCGCTTTTCGTAAGAGTGGCCATTGGTGCCGGTGGGAACAGATGACAAGATTTACAAAACTGCATACACACGGGGACAGGATGTAAAAAAAGCACATGATGCTTATCCCATTATCCTCGATATAAAAGAAAAGATAAATGATAAATAATAAAAATAAATAAAATAAATAACTCCTCGATAAAAAAGAATACATCAATAAGTTAATAAAGTATAGTGCACTTCTGATGAGCAGTGAATGCTCAACTACTCTGACGCTTACATACATTTTCCTGTTGTTTATTTACAATAATTCCACACCAGCCTTCTCATAAAATCCCAGCAAATACACGGTCCGACTGCGTGTTTTATAGTTTCAGAGTCAGTGCAGTGTATTATTCTCTTGGGCTTGCTGACAGTAATTTCTGTGTATATATACAAGAATTTGTATCAATGATGATGCTATCTTGATGTGCTGTATGTATGTTCAGGATTAAGTTGAGCAAAGTTCAGGAGTTGAGGAGAGAGAGAGAGAGAGAGAGAGAGAGGAAGAGAGAGGAGAGGGAGAAAGAAGAAAGAAAGAGAAGGAAGAGAAACCATTTCGAGTACAAAATTTGGAAACCCACAAAGGGGAAAAAAATCCTAATAAATGAAAAAAAGGGGGCATGTTAAAAAAAAAAATAAAAGGAAGAGGGCGTTGTCTCGTCGTGTTGGGCGACCAAAAACCCCCTTTTCCATATCATATCTCATCATCTCATCATAATTCAAAATAAAAAACAACAAAAACAACAACAACAAACAACAACAAAAAAAACAAAACAAAAAAACAACAATTCGTAAAACCCCCTCAGAAGCTTTAAAGGCTTTGGCCCCAAAGGGGGTTTTTTTTACCCCTGAACCCCCGCTGTTTCCTTTGGGGGGAATAACAAGTTTCGTAACAGCCGGGGTATTTTCTTTCCCCGGGGCGCCAGTTTTTCGCAAAAAGTCAAAATTCCCCCCCCGCATTTGGACAAAAAAAAAAAAAAAAAAAACCCTTTTTTTTTAAAAGTTAGGGGGAGTACAAGGTTTTTTATCAGCACGGGTTGGCGTGTGGTTGCGGCGTCGTGGGTTTTTTGTCGTTGTTTAAATTTTTACGCCTGTTTTTTCTAGTAAATTAGACGAAAAAAAAAAAAACCCGTGTCCCCCCCCCCCCCCCCCTGAAAAATACACCCCACAAAAAAAAAATTGGTCAAAAGCAAAAGGAAAACCCCAAAAAATATTCAAATCTTAAAATTAACTTAAAAAACTTAACAAATGTGCTAGGGAAAATGTAACGGAGCCTTTTTTTCAATTTAAATGCCTTTTAAAATTTCTAAAAAATTTCGGGGGAAGGGTGTTCGAAAAAGGGGGTGGAATTTTAACACTTGCAGTCAAAAAAGTATGTGAGTATTTTTTTTTGGATTATTTTCTCCCCAACCCCAGACATTTACCTTTTTTGCTGAATTTGGTTATCAGTTCGTTTTCGTTTCAAATTAAAATAGTGTATTTATTCTTCTTGCCCTTAAAAAAATTTTTCACAAGTTTTGAATGTTTTGCCACTGTTTTCTTCGGAAAATTGATGGGCAGTTCTTTTTAACAATCTCTCTTTCTGCTGATTGTTTGGGTTTGACTTTCTCCATGATTTATGCCAAATAAGCTCCTTCTTCAAGGATAAAGGGCACATGCAGAATCTATTGAATCCCTTTAAAGTTTTCCACCAATTTTTAGAGCTCAACCCCGCCCCCATTTTGGAAAAGAATCCAGAGTGTGAAGGGCCCGCCCAAAAAATTGACACTTACCCCTGTTAAGGGTCAAGAGATGTAGGGAACTTTGTTAATCTCTAATGTAATTTTCAATGTTTTCTCTTGTTACTTTGGGAATTTTAAAGCATACAAAACTGACTTTTAATCAACGCAAAGAAGGTTTTTTAAAAACCACCAATGGCAAAATTAAGTATTGGTAAGGGAACCCACCCATTATTGCTACTAGTTTCCCGGGTAAAATTTTCGAGGGGATTTTCCCCAATTGATATGTTTTTTCAATTTTTCAACGCGGGGGTATAAACAAAAGCGAGCCTGTTTTTAAATTATCTAGACGTGTTCCGTCTGTTTAAATTTGTTAAAAGGTAAAATTTTTTATGTTAAAAGTGGGAAACTTACATCACAAAACCATTGTTTTAGATATTTATTCTTATTTAAAATCAAAACACCTCTAAATTCGAAGTGTGGCTTTTTTCATCTCCCAAGATTGGAAAGGGGTTAAGGGATTGTTCTCTTTGAAAACCCATGCTGTTTAACTTGATTAAGGGGTTTTTGTTCAAGATCAGACACTTTAAATTATGGGCACTAAAGGGGGGGACTTAGATTTTGCTTTTTTTTAGGAAAATTCAATTCGGGATTTTATTGTTTTTTTCTGAAATAAAGTTTGTCAAGGTTTTGTTCTGTTTCTAAGCACTTGTTTTTTTAGTACATGTTTAGTTGACGGTAATACTAAAAGGTTTTATGCCGCCCTTCGTTTACGTCCAGGCTGAGGCGGTAAAGGCCACCAAGACAAGCCTTAAACTTTGCAGTCTATAAATTTGTTTTTTTTTAGGGTAAATACTTGGAACACTGAAAAAGACCCGTGGACATTCGAAATTTTCGAACGAATAAGAATAAGCTAAACATCTTTGATTTGATGTGTTTGGGGCCCAGAACCTTGGGGAGTTTTTCGCCGGGGGCGTGGCGTGTGTTTTTTTATGTTTTTGAGTGGGTGTTTTTTTTTTTGGGGTGAATTTTTGTTTTGTATGGTGTGCATGCTACATCGTGTATTGTATGTTTTGTGAGTGCGCGTGTGTGCGGGGGTGTGTGCCTGGGGCGCGTGTTTGGTTTTTTGGGGGGGTTTGTGGGGAAGAGTTTTGGGTGCCGGGAAAATAAATTATGTGGAAACAGTCCGGTAAAAATTTTTTTTAAACCCTCATTGCCTAAAAAAAAAGAACAAGCCAATTTGTTAAAATTAAAAAAAAAAAACCTCCAACAAAAACTTTCCCTCTTTAAGAAAGGACTCGATGCCAAGGTCTCAAAAAAAAATTTTAAAAAAAAAGTGAAACATTCCCTTGCTTCCAACAACAAGTTTTACACAGATTAATGAAATCGTTTCCCGCTTCCCCTTCCCCCACCCCCAAACCCATTTCCCTCGGCTTTGAGCGACAAGGTTTCAAAAACCAATGGTGGGGATTTTTTTTCGTATTTCATTCCTTTTTTTACCCCCTTGAAAGGGTAAAACTGTTTTCCCACTACGCAGATTTTTTTTTTTTTTTGGGGGGGGGGGGTTTTTTTAAAATAGTCACAAAAAACCTATACAAAAAAAAAACACATCTCATGGGGGGCATAAGTCCTTCGGATGAGAAAATAAACCAAGGGGTCTTTTTTTTTTGTGGCGAATGCACGCAGAAAATCTTGCACACACGTTTAAAATCCTTTTCGCTTTTCGTAAGAGTAGGCCATTGTTTGCCGGTGGGAACAAATGACAAGATTTACAAAAAAAAACGCTTACACAAACGGGGGGAGTGGATTTTAAAAAAAGTGCTTGTTTTTTCCCCCATCCTCGATAAAAAAAAAAAAAAGAACCAAATAATAATAAATAAAAACCATGATAAGCAGTTGACTTTTGTGGACAAAAAAGACACTTACTTGACTGCAAAGACAAAGCAGTTTGTCCTAAGCTTTTCTCGAGACCTAAAACAAAATTTTATTTCATATTTTCGCGAAGTGTTTTTTCTAGTGGCTTTTTTTTTTGAAAAATGAAACGACCCTTCTGCCTCAGGGTGCAAAAACACTTTGAACCGGGGACCTAAAAACCCACCCCACGATTATCACCCAACACTACCGCCTGTACTTGAGCGTAACCGGGAATAAAACCAAAACCTACATAAGTGTCCTTTCTCCAAACCCCGCACAAACACCACAACTTTCAAAAGAAAGTAACATAAAATGACGGGCGAAAAAAACCCCCCATTTGAAAAAAAAAAAACCCCGCGTAAAAAAAAACAGTCTGCCGGGATAATCAGTTTTTTCTTTTTTGTTTTTTTTTCTGCTTTTAAAAGGAAACCCCAGGTTGGGGGAAAAATTAAAATGATCAAAAATTTTAGTAATTTTCCCCCCCCCCGGACCTGACAAAAGAAACTTTTCGTTTGAAGGGAATTTTTCATCAACCCAAATAAAAGGCCCCTATTTTGGAATACAAAAAGTATGTGCACTTCATAAAGGAAGCTTTGTTTTTCCCCAAAGAAAAGGGGTGAATTTAATAAAAAAAATTTCCTTACCCCGTAAAAAAAAAAAAAGTTTTTTTCCCCCGGTTTACTTAAAAAATTTAAAAACGGGGGTTTTTATGAGGGGGGGTTTTTTTTTTAAAAGGGAAAAAAATTTTTGGGGGGGGAGGGGGAATTTTTTCCTTCCCCAGGGGCGCTTGGGGCCCTTTTGGGGCCCCTGGGTTTAAAAAAATCTCCCCCTTTTAAAAACCGAATTTTGGGGCCTTCCCCCCCCCCCCCCCCCCCCCCCCCCCCAAAAAAAACCCCCAACCATCATAAAACCCCAACCCAAAAAATTTTTGACATAATTTTTGTTAAAAAAAAAAAACCAATTTCCATTTTTTCACTTTATACCCAAATTTGGGGTTTTTCCTTTTTTATAGTGCTTTTTGAAAAAAAAGAACGAAAAAATTTTTTGAAAGAGATAAGGGGGGAAACAAAAACAACCCTTACAATAATTTCCCCCAAAAAAAAAATTCCGCCCCAAAAAAAAGGGGAAATTTTTACATGGCAGAAACAAATATCCCTTCACGTACTTCTACACACAATACCACTGAGGGTTCATAAATTTACCCCCCCTTCCTCTCTCTCCCCTCCTCTATCCCCCTCTCTCTTCTTTCTTCCCCCCCTTCTCTCTCTCTCTCACTTCTCTCTCTCTCTCTCTTTCCTTCTATATCCACACTAAATTTTCTGTCAACTTTTTTATATAAATATTTATGTGAAAGTTTTTTGGTGTGGCATATTTTAAAAAAATTTTGAGAGAGAGAGAGAGAGAGAGGGGGGAGGGGCCCCCGGGCCAAAACCCCCGAGAGAAAATATTTCAGAAAAAGAGAGGAGGGGAAGAGAGGGGGGAGAGGGGGGAGGGGAGAGAGAGAGAGGGGAGAGGGGAGAGGGGAGAAAAGAGAGAACAAACCCACCCCACACACAAACAGCTAGTAAAACAGACAGAAAAAAAAAAACAGACACACACCCCGACATATATACAAACAAGCAAACAAACAGACAAACAAAACAAACACACAAACAAACAGCCAGACAAAAAAACAAAACAAACAGAAAATGCCCGTAGGGCCCCGCCCCCCGAGGGGTCGCACAGTCCAAAACTGCTCCCTCTGTCGGGACAGGCCAGCCTTTTTTGGTACTTTCTTGTTCAGTTTTTCCGGGGTTGGGGGGGCAGTTTTGAAACCCACAGCTGAACACACATGCACGCACGCACACACAAAAATCACACAAAAGCCCCAAAAAGCACACACACGCGCGCCCGCCGCAAAAAGGGCAAAAATTTTCGCACGCACACACACAATGACAAGATTTAAAAAAACTGCATACACACGGGGCCCGGATGTAAAAAAAAGGGACACGAGTGCTTTTCCCCTTTTTCCCCCGATAAAAAAACAAAAAAAAAAACAATAAAACAATAAAACAACAGCAAAAGCAGAAAACAGCGGGGGAAAAAAGAAAAAGCAAAAACCCAAAACCAAACCCAAACACACACAAAAAACAACAAAAACCACACCCCAAAAAACAACACACCCCCCAACACACACACACACAAAACACACACTGGTGAGGGGGGTACCCCCGGTTTATCAGTAATGTGCTCGTAAAAGTGCTGACCGGGGGTTTTAAAACCCGTTCAAGAGGATTTTTCCTCGGGGGTTCAGACAGTGCCCATCCCTTTCCCCCAAAAAAATTTTTTGGTTTTGACTAAAAACCCCCGGGGGGTTTTTTTGTGCCCCATGCATGCAGGAAATTTAAAAGCAAAACTTTTTAAAAATCTTTTGGGGTTTTCAAAAAAAGAAAACCATTGAAAAGCCGGGTGGAACAATAACCAGATTTAAAAACCCATACCCCAAGGGGCCCGGGGGGAAAAAAATTTTATATGGTGCAGATTCCATTACCCCCGAAATAAAAAATGAAAAAACACACACACGCACGCAGCGCCCCGCGCACCACACCCCATCCCTTTTTTTTAAAACCAATTTTCCCCCCTTTTTTTCCCCCATTTTGGGGGTCCTTCAACCCCGCATATAAATCTTTTATTTCCAAGTGGGGGTGTAAAAAATTTTAAAAAAACACAAAAAAAGAAAAGGAAAAAGAAGAAAGAAAGAAAAAAGCAAAGAAAGAGAGAAAAAAAAAAAAAAAAAAACAAAAAAAAAAAAAAAAAACCCAAAGGGGAAAACCCCGCAACTTTTACCACAGCACCGGCACCCCCACACCAAAAGAAAAAAAACAAACAGCACACCAAAAATAACACAGAAAAAAACGACCGACGCAAGAAAAAGGGGAAGGGGAGACAGAGATACATTTTTCACCGAAAAGCCCCGGGAAAAACTGAAGACAGACATCCCAAAGCCCCGAAGAGCCCCGAAGACTTAGCCGAGGGTTGGGTTTTTATTGATGGGGGAGTTTCTGCCCCGGCCCTAAAAAACGGAAAAGGGGCGGGGCAAGAGAAAAGAGAGAAAGGGAGAGAGAGAGGGGAGAGAGGGGAGGGGGAGAGAGAGAGGAGAGAGAGAGGGGAGAGGGGGGAAAACCCCGGCAAAGAGAGAGAGAAAAAGAGGGGGGAGGGGACGGACAGAGGGGAGAGAGAGAGAGGGGAGGGGAAAAGGGGAGAGAGGGGAGAGGGGGAAAAGGGGGGGGAGAGAGGGGGGAAAGGGGGGAAAAAAGAGAAAAGAGAAAAAGAAGAAAAAAGGGGGAAAAGGGGGGGGGGAAGGGGGGGGAAGAGAGAAGAGGGGAAAAAAAAAGGGAGAGGGGGGGGGGAGAAAAAAAGGGAAAGAGAGAGAGGAGGGGAGAGAGAAAGAGGGGGGGGAGAGGGGGGAGAAAAAGGAGAGAGAGAAAAGAGGGGGAGAAAAGGGGGAGAGAGAGAGGGGGGAAAAGAAAAGAAAAAAGGGGGGGAAAAGAGAAAAAGGGGGAGAGGGGGGGGAAAAGGGGGGGGGGGAAAAAAAGAGGGGGGAAAGGGAGGGGAGAGGGGGAAAAAGAAAAAGAGAGAGAGAGAGAGAAAAGGGAGAGAGAGAGAGAGAGAGAGAGAAAAAGGGGGAGAAGAGGGGGGGAAAAAAAGGGGGAGGGGGAGAAAGGGGGGGGGGGGGGGGGAAAAAGGGGAAAAGGGGGAAAAAAAGGAGAGGGGGGGGGGAAAAGAGAGAAAAAGGGGGGGAGAGGGGAAAAAGGAGGGGAGAGAGAGAAAAAAAGGGGAGAGAAGAAGAAAAAAAGACAAAACAAAAACAAAAACAGACTTGGCCCCAGGGAAAATAGAAAAAAAGGGGGAAAAGACAGAGTAACGGGAACACAGACGGGGGGAAAAAACCCCAAAACCATGGAGTTAGGGACACGGATACACTTTTCCCGGGGCCCCCGGCCCTTTTTCAAAACAAAAAAAACAAACAGACCGAAAAAACAAAAAAACCCCGGACAGATGACAAACAAAACAGACAAACAAAACAGACCGACAAAGGGGACCGCCCGACAGACTGAAAACCCCAAAAAAAACAAACAGAGACAAGGTTATTACCTTTGCGGGTTTCGGGTTTTTGGGGCCCGGTTTTTCCTGTCCTGGGGGGGGAGCCCCAAAACACCCCATTGTTGGCAGAGGGGGCAACACACAGCCCCAAAACCCCTTGACTTTTTACAACACACAGCAACCCCTACAAAAAGGGGGGGGGGGGGGCGGTGTTTTTGGGGGCAGAACATTGCGCTGGCAATTTAAAAAACCCGGGTTCGGGGTTCCGGTCGAGGGAAAATTTTTTTCCGGGGTTTTAAAATCAGTGCGGGGCCCCCATTCCCCCCCAAAAACCCCCTTGGATGAACTTTAAACCGGGGCCCGTGTGCGAACGCAAGCAGAACATTTGGGGGCACACTTTTTAAACCTTTCCCCCTTTTTGTAAGGTAGGCCATCGTGTGCAGGTGGGAACAGAGGGCAAAATTTTTAAAAAAAACTGCATAACGCGGGGACCCCGGGTAAAAAAAAAAAATAAGATTGCTTATTTGTTTTCCTCGATAAAAAAGAAAAAATAAAATAAATAAAAAAAATAAAAATAAAAAAAAACCCCAAAACACCCCTCCCCTTTTTTACCAAAAAAACCAAAAAAACACAACAAAAACCCCCTTTATTTTTTTTACCGGGGGTGCCCCAAAAACCAACATCACCCAAAGGGGCCTTTGTCGAGTGCAAATTTTGGGTTTTCTCCTTCCTTTTACCTGGCCCCGGGGGTGGGCCCCCCCCCTGCTATAAATAACACCAGCTGGCCCCAGCGGGGGGGGAGGGGGGTGGGGAAAAATTTTGCAGCTGGAGGAGCGAAAGGGGGGGGGAAAAGGGGCATCTGTGTGCCCCAAAATACAGCAAAAACACCCCCCTTGAACTTGCCAATTTTTTACAGCAACAAAACCCCCCCTTTCTTGCCAAAATACAGCAACCCCCACCCTTCACACTTAAAACCAATTTTCAGCAACAAAAAACCCCCTTTACTACTTGCCCCCAAAATACACAACACACCCCCTTTATACTTTACCAATTCCCCGAAAAAACCCCCCTTGGGGCTACTTGACCAAAAAGCAAAACACCCCTCACTACTTGCCCTTTTTACAGCAACACACCCCTCAAACTTGCCAAACAAAAGCAACACACCCTCACTTCAAGTAAGGAGATAGTCAGAAGTAAGAACCCCAAAAAAAAAAAAAAAACCCCCCCAGGACAAAAAAAAAAGGAGAAATAAAAAAAACTTTAAAAAGAAAACAAATGAAAAAAAGAACAAAAACAAGACAGCCCCCTTTGTATAAAAACCCCAACGGGGAAAAAAAACCAAAAAATTTTTTTTTTATTTTTTTTAAAAAAAAAGAGGGGAAAAAAAAAAAAAAAAAAAAAAACAGCAGGAAAAGTGGAGTAAAAAAAACAAACAAAAAAACCCCCAAAAGGGTTTTCAAAAAGAACGAAGGGGAAAAAAAAATTGGTGAAATGAAAAAAAATACAAAAAAAACCCCCCATAAAAAAAAACAAAGGGGGGGGGAAAACCCCCCAAAAAAAAAACAAAACCCAAAAAACCCCGAAATAAAAAAGAAAACCCACAAAAAAAAAAAAAGAAACAGCAACCCCCCCTTTTTTGTAAAAGACTGTTTTATCTTTTATCGTCTTTTTTCCAAAAGGGTAAAAAGAAAAGTATTGACAGACTGTTTTTTCCCTGAACCTTTTCCCCCGGGGAAAAAACGATTTAACAAGAAAAAAAAACCCCCAGAGAAAAGGGGAGAGAGAGTGAGAGGAAAGGAGAAGAAGAGCAAGGAGAGGAGAGAGAGGAGAAAGGAGAGAGAGAGAGAGGGAGAA
>JASPKP010000110.1:75000-84246 GCA_030674155.1 Stramonita haemastoma | reverse complement strand
AACCCCCAAAACCCCACCCCCCCCCACCCTCCCCCCCACAAAAAAAAAAAAAAAAAAAAAAAAAAAAAAAAAAAAAAAAAAAAAAAAAAAAAAAAAAAAAAAAAAAAAAAAAAAAAAAAAAAAAAAAAAAAAAAAAAAAAAAAAAAAAAAAAAAAAAAAAAAAAAAAAAAAAAAAAAAAAAAAAAAAAAAAAAAAAAAAAAAAAAAAAAAAAAAAAAAAAAAAAAAAAAAAAAAAAAAAAAAAAAAAAAAAAAAAAAAAAAAAAAAAAAAAAAAAAAAAAAAAAAAAAAAAAAAAAAAAAAAAAAAAAAAAAAAAAAAAAAAAAACCCCCCCCCACCCCCCCCCCCCCCCCCCACCCACCCCCCCCCACCCCCCACCCCCACCCACCCCCCCCCCCCCACCCCCACCACCACCCCCCCCCCCCCCCACACCCCCCCCCCCCCCCCCCAACCCCACACCCCCACCCCCCCCACCCCCCCCCCCCCAACCACAACCCCCCCACACCCCCCCACCCCCCCAACCCCCCCCCCCCACACCCCACCCCCCCCCACCCCCCACCCCCCCCCCCCACCCCCCCCCCCCCAAACCCCACCCCCCCCACCCCCACCCCCCCACCCCCCCCCACCCACCCACCCCCCACACCCAACCCCACCCCACCCCACCCAACACCCACCCCCACCCCACCACCCACCCCAAACCCCCACCCCCCCACCCCCCACACCCCCACCCCCACCCCCCCCCACCACCAACCCCACCCCACCCCCACCAACACCCCCCCCCCACCCCCCCCACCCCCCCCACCCCCACCCCACCCCCCCCCCCCCCCCACACCAACCCACCCCCCACCCACCCCCCACCCACCCACCCCCCCCCCCCCCAACCCCCCCCCCCCCCCCCCACCCCCCCACCCCCCCCCCACCCACAACCCCCCCACCCCCACCCCCCCCCACCCCCCCCCCCACCCCACCCCACCAACACCCAACCACCCACACCACCCCCCCCCCCCCCACCCCCACCCCCCCACCCCCCCCCCCCCCCCACCCACCCCCCCCACCCACACCCCACCCCCCCCCCCCCACCCCCCCCCCCACCCACCACCCCCCCCACCCACCCCCCCCCCCCCCACCCCCACCACCCCACCCCCCCCCCCCCCCACCCCACCAACCCCCCCACCCCACCCCACACCCACCACCCCCCCCCCCCCCCACCCCCACCCACCACCCCCCCCCCCACCCACCCACCACCCCACCCCACCAACCCCCCCCCCCCCCACCACCCACCACCACCCACACACCCCACCCCACCCCACCCCACAACCACCACCCCCCCACCCACCACCCACCAACCACCCCCACCCCCCCACCCCACCCCCACCCCACCCCCACCACCCACCCCCCCCCCCCACACCCACACCCACCCACCACACCCCCCCCACCCCACCCACCCAACCCCCACCCACCCCACCCCCACCCCACCCCCACCCCACACCCACCCCCCCCCCCACCACACCCCCCACCCCACCCCACCCCCCACCCCCCCCCCCCCCCCCCCCACCCCCCCAACCCCCCCAACCACCCCCACACACCCACCCCACCCCACACCCCCACCCACCACCCACCCCCACCCCCCCCACCCCCCCCCCACCCCCACACCCACACCCCACCCCCCCCACCCCCACCCACCCCACCAACCCACCCCCCCACCCCCACCCCCACCCACCCCCCCCACCCCCACCCCCCCACCCCCCCACCCCAACAACCCACCCACCTAACCCCCCCCACACCCCACCCCCCAACACCTCCCACCACACCACCCCAACCCCACCCCCCCCAACCCCAACACCAAACCACCCCCACCCCCACCCCACCCCACCACCCCCCACACCCACCCCCAACCACACACCCACCCCACCTCCACACCCTAACCCAAACCCCCACCCCCACAACCCACACCAACCACCCCCCCCCCCCCCCCACCCACCAACCCCACCCCCCCCCCCCCCACCCCACCCACACCCCCACACCCCCACCCCCAACCCCTCCCCCCTACCCCCCCCCCCCCACCACCCACCCCACCCCCCCTACCCCCCCCACACCACCCCCACCCCCCCCACCACCCCCACCCCACCCCACACCCCCACCCCCAACCCTACCCAAACCCACCACACCCCCCCCCTCCCCCCTCCCCCCCCCCACCCCACCCCACCCCACCCCACCACCACACCCCACCCCCACCCCCACCCCAACCCCCCCCCCACCCCACCCCCCCACCCCCCAACCCCACCCCCCCCCCCTCACCCCCAACCCACCCCCAACCCACCCCCAACCCCCACCCCCACCCACCCAACCCCCCCCCCACCCATGGTATCCAAAACCCATTTTATATATTTGTGTGTTAGTTGTGGTTTGGATGATGATGTTTGTGCCATGTGCTATGTGTGTGGTGGTGGGACCAAGTTGTGGTGTTGGTGGTGCTGTGGTTGAAGGTATGGATAATATTGTGTGGGTGGTGTGGGTAATGTGGGTGTCCCTTGAGCATGGTTGGAGTGATGGGGAATGTGGGGAAGGTGTGGGTGAAGGGGATGGTGGGAAAGCGTGGTGGGTGACTATTTGTGGTGTGTAGATGTTGGGCGGTTTAGGGTGTGGATGTTGAGTTGAGTGGCTATGTTGTGGGTGGGGCCGTGGGAATGTGTAAGCAATGTGGGTTGTGTGGTTGATGTGTTTGCGGGTGTGGTGTAGCCGATACAGGTGGTTAGGTTATCTGATGGTGTGTTGTTGGTCTTTCTGGCGTGGCCGGTGTGGTGGATGATGTGGTGTTGGTAGTGTGGAGTGGGTGTCTACTGTGGGTGTGTGGGTGGTTTGGGTGGAGGGGTTGTTGCTGGTGCCTGTAGGTGTGTGATGTGGTGTGGTGTGTTGTGTTTGGGTGTCGTTGGTAGTGTGGTTTACGTCGGGGGTTTAGGTGTTGTTGGTGTGTGTGTGTAATCAGTGTGGTGTGGGGTGGTGGGGGTCGGTGTCAGTTGTGCGAGGTGGTTTGGTGGCGGGTGTTGGCACTACCGGCACCGGTGTTGTGTGTGTGTGGTGTGGATGTGGTGTGGGGTGGTATTGGTAATGTTGACCATGGTGGTGTAATGTAGGTAATGTGGATGGGATGGGGTGGTGGGCATGATGTGATGACTGGAGTAGCTGGGATGGTGTGTGTGGTGTGGGCAAGGCAAGTTAAAAATTCTTTTACTTCAAGGATAATGATAGATTGTGTGCTTTTTTTAATCCGTCCCCACCTAATCAGTGTGTGTGGGTTGTGGGTTGGGTGGGGTATGGTGTGGGTGATCTGGTGTGGGTAATGTGGGCTATGCAAATTGGTGTCGGTGTTGTGAGAGTAAGGGTGTTTTGGATAGTGTGTGGTGTTGGGGTGGTGGGGTGTGGGACATTAGGTGTGGCTAGTGTGAAAGGTATGAGTGATGGGGGTGGGTGGTATGGGTTAGGGGTGGGCATGGGTTTGGGTGGGTGTGAGTGTAATGTATGTAATGTTCCCGTGTATGGTATGGGTGTGGTGTCAGTTGTGTCATGTATTGTGGGTGATGCAGACATGGTGTTGTTGGTGTGGGTGATGAGAAGGGATGGGTGGTGGTGGGGCGAAGCTATATAGTGTGATTGGGGGTTGTCAGGATGGTGGGGGTGGTGTGTGGTGAGTGGTATAGGCTCAGTAGTGGTGTGGTTGTGGCAAATGTGGTGTGGGTGTGGTGTGGGGAAAATAGATGCTGAGGGTGATGCGGGCCATGGTGTTGGTAAGTGTGGTGTGGTTAGTGAGTGACAGGGTGTCCCCCCCCAGGCATGCATGGGTGGTGGGCGTGGTGCTTGGTGATGGGGATGGTGGACAGGTGTGGGTGGTGTGTTGTGGATGTTGTCGGATGTGTTGAGTTCGCGAGGGTGATTAAAGTGTTGATGCGGTATGCTGTGGGTGTTTATTGACAGTTGGTGTGGCTATGATGTGGTAGTTTGGTATTGATTGGTATGGGAGGTATGTGGGGCTATGGGTGTGATGTAATGTTGTGGTTGTGTGTGATGTGTTTGTGGTGTGGGTTTGTGTGCTATGATGGTTGTAGGTGTGAGTGTGGTGCAGGTGATACAGGTGGTATGGTTGATGTTGGGTATGGTGTGCATTGTGTGTGTGCTGTTGAGGGTGGTATGCATGTGGTGTCAGTGCTGTGGCGTGGTTTGGGTGGTGTGGTGCATGTTGTGGGTGTAGGTATAGCGTGTTGGTGTGTTGGTGGTTTGGGTGATGTGGTGTGGTGTAGTGTGTGTGTGTGTTGAGGATAGTGTGGTGTGGTGTGGTGTGATGCAGTGTAACAGTATGGGTGCTGGAGTGGTTTGGTGGTGTGGTGTGATGCAGTGTAATTCAGTATGGGTGCTGGGAGTAGTGTGGGTGGTGTGGTGTGGTGTGGTGTGGTGTATTCAGTATGGGTGCTGGAGTGGTTTGCGGTGGTGTCGGTGTGGGTGCGTGTTGGTTGTGCACAATGGTGTTCGCGTGCAGTTTTTCGTAGGTGTGTTGTGTGTGAGGTGGGTGTGGTGTATAATGGTGTGGGTGATGTAGGCAGTGTGTGTGGTGGGGGTAACGCTGATATTGGTGGGAGTAGTTGGAATGGTGTAGGTGATGTGTGTGGTTGGCGGCTAGGGTGGGGCCATGGTGTGGGTGATTGAGATGATCAGAATGGTGTGGGTGGTGTGGTGTGGTGATATAGTTGTGGGTTGGGTGATATAGGTTAGGGTGTGTGTTTTTTATTATTCATTTTTTTTTTTTTTTATTCATTTATTTATCCTTTTATATCGAGGTACTGAATAGCAATCATGGGCTTTATTTCATCCTGTCCCATGTTTATGCAATTTGGTAAATATATTGTTCCATGGCACACGTGGCTACTGTTAAGAAAAGCGGAACTGGATGTAACATGTGCACAAGATGTTCTGCGCGCATTCACACAAAGGGCCTCGGTTCTTAAAGTCTAATCCGAAGGACTGGTATAGGTGGTGTGTATGCAGTTTTGTTAAATGTTACTACTGTAGGTGGTGTTGGTGTGTGTGGTGTGGGTGAAGTGGGGTGGATGGCGTAAGCGTGTGGGGTGTGTGGGATATGCAAAATGTGTGGATGTGGTGGGGGCATGTGGTATGCTGTTGGTGATGTTGGTGTGTATCGGGTGGTGTCGATACCGCATGTTTGGGTGAAGGCTGGTGGTGTGGGTGGTGTGTGGTGTGGTTGTATGTTGGGGGTGATGGGGCAGTTTGCATGGTGTTGGTCAGAGAATGACTGAGGATATTGTGGATGATGTGCTACGATATGTTGTGCGTATGAATGGGATGTATGCAGTTTTGATGTGGTTGATGTATGTATGGTGTAGGTGTGGTGTAGTGGATGTGTTGGGTTTATGGGGGTGTGGTGAGGTTTGATAGGGAGTGGTGTGAGTTGGGGTTTGATGCAGTTGTGGTGTCGGAGGTGATTGATTGATTATTGATTGATTATTTTTTATTTCGAGGTATAATGGAATAAGATCTTGTGTTTTTTACATCCCGTAAATGTGTGTATGCAGTTTCTGGTAAATATCTTATATTCACCAGCACACGGATGACCTATCTTACGAAAAGCGGAACAGGATTTAACGTGAGTGCAAGATGTTCTGTGTGAATTCGACAGAAGCTCTGTTAGTCTCATTAACAGACGTTGGGGACAGTGGAGTCGGACTGATGTTAAAAAGATCAAATTCTCTTGATTCAAACACGGGTCTCAAATTGCCGCGCAATGTTCTGACACGTAGGCTGTGTGGTTGGTGTGTGGTGTTGTTTGGGTTTGTCGCTGGTGTGGGACTTGTCGTGTAGTGGTGGTGGTGGTGCTGTGGTGTAGTGTGTTTTGTGCGGTAATGTGTTGGTGTTGTGGCTCACATGGTAGGTGTGGTGTGGGTTTTTTGAGTATTTAGTACATGGGTTAAGGTGGTGTGGGTGTGGGTAGATTGGTGTGGGTATGGTGTGGGTGATGCTGACATTGTGTGGTTAGTAGAGGGGATAGGGGTTATGTGGCTGGATGGGGTGGTGGGCACGGTCGTGGGTGATTGGGTTGTCTGGTTGGTGTGGTGTGTGTTGTGTAGGCTATATGGTTGGTGTGGATTGTGCAATGTAGTGTGGTGTGGTTAGAAATGTAGATGATGTGGGTGATGTGGTTATCAGGGCAGTGTGTGGTGTGGGTAGAGTAGGTGGATGGGGCAGTGGGCATGTTGGAGTGGATAGGGATGGTGGGAAAGGTGTGAGTGGTGTGTTGTGGAGTGGTTGTTGGCTATGTCGGTTGTGTGGGTGGATGTAAATGTAGTGTAGGTGTTGTGTGGGTGGTTGCACTTGATGTGGTATGGTGTAGGTGGTGTGGTATTGCTGGTATGGAGTTGTTGGGTTGTTGTGGGTGTGGTGGAAGGAATGGTGGGCTGTGGTGTTTATGTTATGTTGTGGTGGTTGTGGTATGTATGGATGAGTGATGTGGGTGTGTGTAGGTGATACAGGTGGTGAAGTGATGTAGGTATGTTGGTTGCAGTGTTTTGTGTAGGTGGTCTAGGTGGTGGCTGTAACCCCCCCCCCATACCGTGTGGTGGTTAGGGGAGTTTGGTGTGGTTGTCGTGTAGGCAGTGTGGATTGCTGTGGGTGGTTGGTGGTGTGGGATGTGTTGGTGTGCAGGTGGTGTGGGTGTGAGTAGGTGTGGTGTTGTGTGTGTATGGGTTGATGTGGTTTACTGCAGGAAATAAGCGAAGTGGGTAAAGTGTGGTGGCGGGGTAGATGTACGTATTGGTGTGGGTGAGTGGTGTGGCAAAGGGTGAGTGTTGTGGTGTGGATGGTGTATTACTGTGTTATGGGTTGGGGGAGTGTGGTTGTGGGTGTTGTTTAGGTATGTCTATGGTATGTTGTGGATGATGTGGTGTGGTGACAGTGTGGAGTGGTGTGGAGTGGTGTTGGCTGCGGTGTGGAGTGGTGTGGTGTTGAGTGGTGTGGCTGCGGTGTTGGGAGTGATGTGGGGTGTAGTGAGTGGAGTGGTGTGGTGTGGGTTTGTGGATGTGGTGTGGTTTGTTGGTTGTGGTGTGGATTTGGCTAGGGGGTGTTGTTGTGCCAGTTGTGGTGTGGGTGTTGTATGTATTATATTGAATCATTTGTGTGTGAGTGTGTATGTGTGTGACAGAGAGAGGGAAGTCTGCTGTGTAAGTGCATCGGTGTGTGTGTGTGTGTGAGCGAGTGGGTGGGTGTTTGTGTGTGTGAGTGGGTGTGAGTGTGTGTGAGTCATGGTGTGTGTGTGTGTGTAGTGTGTGTGTTTGAACATGACAACGGCTGTGTTGGTGTGGGGTGTCTGTGTTTTTTCCTTTTTATATTGATAATGAAATAAGGCACTCATGCTTTTTTTTACCTCTAGTCCACGTGTGTATGAGTTTGTAAAATCTTATACTGTTCCACAGCACACAATGGCTACTATTACAAAAGTGACAGAATTTAATGAGTGGTAAGTTGTTCTGCGTGTTTTTGCACACGTGTGTGTGTGTGTGTGATGTGTGTGTGTGAGTGTGTGGTGTGTGTGTGTGTGTGTGTGTGTGTTTGTGTGTGTGTGTTGTGTGGTGTGTTTTGTGATGATAATTACACTGAAGTGTTATTGTCATGCAATACATTCATCCCCCACCCGAGAAGACAATCACTGACAGTGCTAAGTTTGTTGGTTTATTAAGGGACTCTCATCCTCAATACA
Organism: Stramonita haemastoma; assembly: GCA_030674155.1. Taxonomy (NCBI): domain Eukaryota; kingdom Metazoa; phylum Mollusca; class Gastropoda; order Neogastropoda; family Muricidae; genus Stramonita; species Stramonita haemastoma. The sequence continues at coordinate 76,489 of JASPKP010000110.1, read as the reverse complement.
TTATATGTTCTATACTTACAAACTTGATTTGATACCTTAGACAGGTAAACAGCAATGAAGACACCCAAGCAGTCCTTGCACTGTAGTATAGTGTGTGTGAGTGTGTGTGTGTGTGTGTGTGTGTGTGTGTTGTGTAGTGTGTGTGTGTGTGTGTTTGTGTGTGTCGTGTGTGTGTGATGTGTTGTGGTGTGTGTGTGAGTGGTGTATTGTGTGGTAGTGTGCAGTGGTGTGTGTTGGAAGAGGTTGTGTGGGTGGATGTTGGTGGTTCTTTTTTGGTGTTTGAAGTGGGTGTGTATGTGTGGTACTGTGTGTTATGGTGTGGTGCTGATGTGATGGGTGTCGGTTTGGGTGATTGTGGGTGTGGTGTTGTGGGTACAGCTGTGTAGTGTGAAAGATGTGGATATTGGGGTAGTACCATGTGATGTGGGTGGTTGGGTGGTGCAAGTGTGGTGTGGGCTGTGTGTGTGGTGTGTAGCTCTTGGAGTGCAAGTGCGTTATGGTGGTGTTGGTGGTGTAGTGTTGGTGGTGGTTCCAGTGGTGGTTTGGGCGGTGTTGCATAGGGTGATGTGGGTAATGTAGATTTGTAGAATGGTGGGTTGGTGTCGGTGGTGCTGGTGTGGTGTGTATCGGTGGTGCTGGTGTGGTGGGTGCTTTTGGTGTGGTGTGGTCAGTTTGAGGTGTGGTTTCTGTGAGGGTGTGGGTGGTGAGGGTGTGGGTGAATGTGGTGTGACCTGTGGTTGATGCGCTGATGCGTGGTCATGCGAGTGTTATATAAAGTGGGAGTGTGGTGTTGGTGGCATGTGTGGTTTAGGGTGGTGCTGGTGGGGCAAAATCTGTGGGTGATGCATGTGGTTTGGTGCATGTTATGTGGGTGTGATGTGGGTGGTGTGGTTTGATGTGAGTGTGGTGTGAGTGTGATATGGGTGGTTTAGGTGATATGAGTGGTGTAGGTGTGTGGGTGGTGTTGGTGTTACAGTGTTAGTGTGAAGGTAGGATTTTCTGCAATTTTAGTGAATGTTCATGACTTCTGACACTTTTTTTTACTCATTTTCTATCCAACATTATTCCTTTTCTTCGACTAAACAATAGTGTTCATGTTTTAATGGTGATTAAGTTGGGCTTATAAAATAGGAAAACTATCGGGTTTTTTGTTACAGTTTTGTCTTCTTCATAGGTGTCATACTGATATAATGGCTTACAATGTCCATCCTAATTTATCCATTTGAACAGAACTTTGGTCCAGAAATAGCTGCCTTGTCTGACCTTAACTTCTTCACAGAAATGGTTAAAAAAGTTTTGAAAAAGTCACGATGGGACACATGCACAGTACACACATGGGTCAAAAGAGAGATTACAGATGCAGAAGCAAAGACAGCGAGGTTGAGAAATGATGCCTAATTTCCACAATAAACACCTGCAGACCTGCTGACCCCAGCACTTTAAATTGTTATTTTGGTACAGCGTCAAAAATAGTATTTTGTATATCAAA
>JASPKP010000110.1:67500-70000 GCA_030674155.1 Stramonita haemastoma | reverse complement strand
ATTATTTGTCTTGTCAGGGCTTACGAATTCAGGTTGAATTTGTGCACTGTCTTCAAAGCTTATGTCGGTGGAAGGCTGTGAGCTTGGTTTGAGGATGGCTACTACCTTTGAGTGGACTGCTCAGCGATTCTCACGATATCCCTGACAATCCTTGCATTTCCTTCTCACACTGTTGCTGACTGGTGATGTGGTCGCTTGGTTTTCCTTCCATGCCATTTTGGACGTCCATGTTTGGTCTTGTATGCTTTCTATATGTTTAATAATGTTGCCTCACAGACCAGGTTGAATACTGTTGCAGACTATCACCTCTATTCCATTTTCATATTTGGTCTTCCCGTGCCTCCCAATCTTATTGCCATTCCCTTTAACCATTCTAATCTTCACTACCGTCTATTTGTGTGTATATTCACTTATGAGCGATATTTGATAAGACTTGCTCGTTTAGATATGGTTCCTCTTTTACTTCTAAATCCATTAGGCATATGTTGAGTAATATCAGCAATAGCGTAATATGTAACTTTCTTCCTTATAGTTATTCCACATGCGATATTATATTCACTGTTGTGACACTGGTTCCCATGGTAATATCGCATGTCTATTCCTCATTATTTCCATCATCAGTTGAACTCTATCTTTATATATATTTTTCTGTCGAACTGTACATACCTCGATCTATTCTTTAATCCTCCCATCTATATAAATACCTTACCTACACATACCTTATCCCCATCAATATCTCCTTCCCCTCCTCATAATTTAATACCTGCAATCAAACCACATCCCCTACTGATATTGCCAAATGATATCACTCCTCGCAGCAGTCCTCTAGTGCTAGTCCTACATTTAAACCTACATGCATCAATCCTATAGTCATGTAGACCTACCAACAGGCTTGTTACATCTTGACATATCGACCATTTCGCTACTTCTAGCACACTATGTCTCTCCGATCTCGAACCACAAGTTTTCAATCACCATCATCCAACTTCTCTCATATCTTCCCCATTACCTACCACCCAATCACTAACCATCATCCCCAACACCCAAACCCCAAATCCACACCAAACACCCACCCCCCACCAACCCCCCCCCCAAACCCCCCACCCCCCCCCACCCCCCCCGTGATCTTTTGGTGAAGTCTCCAGAAGACATCTCTGTCGAGCTGTCAATGCCTTCTGGACGTAAACATGACTGTTATTCCAGTCAAGATTGCTGAATACAAGGGGGTCAGCCACTCCAGAGACTGCTCGATGATGATAGGCATTAGTGGCAATCATGATATGTGCTATGATGTGGAAAATGCATAGTACAACCTAATGATTCTTGGCCTCGTGCGAGATTAGATGGAATGGAACTGGACGTTCAAGAACATAGCGAAAGTGGAGTATACCTATCTCTACTTCTGGACAGGAAGAAGGACTCCCCCACACACATCACGGCGAGTAGCATATGCTGATGAAACCTGAGGCAACGAAGCGCTATTATCCTGAGGAACCAGTGTCACACAGATCCTCAACTGCCTGATTCAACTCACTAAAGGCAGGAAAGTTACCATCTCCAATGCTATACTCAACAAATGCATGATTTAGAAGAAAAAGCGACACTTCTGAGAGCAAGTGTCCAAGGCATAGTGACAAAACACCAAAGAGGACTTGAAGATCCTAATGGGTGACGTGAATGCAAAAGTTGTGGGTTGGACGGCGGAGACCAAGAATGAAAATGGTGAAACTCTTAGCCAGAGTTCTGCTCTTCCAATGACCTCTGGGCATTGAAGGCACCATTTTCCCCACAAGAAAGTCCACAAGACCAAAATGGACTTCCCCAGATGGCAGGACTGAAAACCAGATCGACCACATCACCATCAGGCAAAAGTGGAGAAGGAGCCTGCATGATGTCAGGTGAAACGTGGAGCAGACGCAGCGTCAGTCCACCACCTTGTAGTAGCCATCCTCAAGACCAAGCTCAAAGCCTTCACCGACAAGGCAGGAAGACCATTGCACAAATTCAACGTGCAAAGCCTTAAAGACAGAGCAAAAACAGAGGAATTCAAGCTGGAACTAAGAAACAAATTCAGCATGCTTTCCCAGATGCCAGAGGAAACAATCGAAGAGCAGTGGCACAGTCTACATGATACCTGGAAGACAACATGCCAAGCAGTCTTGGGAAAAAATACAAGAAAACACAAGGAATGGCTGACAACAGAAACATGGGCACTGATCACCCAGAGAAAATAGCTGAAAGACCAGATCAACAAAACACAAGATCAAAAAGAAAAGCACATATTGCAAGCACACTACTGGGACAAAAACCGTGCAGTAAAAAGAAGTGCAAGAAAAGACAAGAGAAATTTCATCGAGGAGCTGACTCAGGAAGCAGAAACTGCAGCAGGCCAAAGAAACATGAAGAGACTGTATGAGATCATGAGGACCCTCTCAGGAAAGAACAGTAAACCAAGTTGCCCCATCAAAGACAAGAACAGCAATACCATTCCAGGTGAAGA
>JASPKP010000110.1:52500-65000 GCA_030674155.1 Stramonita haemastoma | reverse complement strand
CCTGTGTGCTGTCTTCTCCTGTAGTTTGGCCATCTCCTGTGTGCTGCCTTCTCCTGTAGTCTGGCCATCTCCTGTGTGCTGTCTTCTCCTGTAGTCCCTACAAGTCTGGCTATCTCTTGTGTACTGTCTTCTACTGTAGTCCCTACAAGTCTGGCTATCTCTTGTGTGCTGTCTTCTCTTCTGGCCACTTGGAGGGAAACTGGTGGCACCTTCAACACACAAAACCTAACAGCTGTTGTAGGGTATCAGGCGAAAGCATGCTGTGTATACGCACGTGCAAACACACACACACACACACTTACATTTACACACACACACACATTCACACGCACACACACACACATACACACGCACACACACTTCCATAAACGCATGCATGCACGCATCCACATGCCCATACAGACAGACAGACAGACAGACAGACACACACACACACACACACACACACAAACACACACACACATACATACACGTCACACACACACATGACCACATGCACACATGCACGCACATGCTTTGTCCATCATGCATACACACAAACACCACGGGAAGGTGGACAACGTAAGTCAGTTTATATACACCAAAGAGCTGACCTGAAAAGCTGAAGTCAAACACAACAGGACACGGGAAAACAAAACGCCCACTTTGTAGACTGCTTCACTAGAAAGACAGCCAGCCAGTCAGACAAACATACAATCAGTCAGGTAGATAGAAAGACAGTAAGATAGCCTACTATTTCAGAGAGATATATAAAAAGACAGAGAGAAAACAGGATATCATATCTGAGACAAGCAGGCAGTTAGAGAGAGAGAGAGTAAATTTACCTTATTTATTCAATATGGGTAGACAGAGGGGAAGAAAGAGACAGCAAGAAGGAGAGAGACAGACAGGCAGGAAGAGAGACAGACAGACAGAGGCAGATGGTCAAAATGATATACCAAAAGAAGCAGAGAGAACAAAATAGATGTGCTATTTCATTTCTGAAGCAGGGAACAATGCTAAATTTTAATGGCTGTCTTTCACTGAAGCCAAAAAAGAGGTCATGAAGTTGTGCACCATCCAACACACACACGACAGATCACCTGAACATACACAGGACAGATCACCTTAACACAAACAGGACAGATCACCTCAGACTACGGGAAAAAGAAATCACAGGACTTGAAGTTGTGCACCATCCAACACACACAGGACAGATCAGTTCAGACTATCGGAAAAATAAATCCGGGAACAGGCGAGTTAGGCAGGCAGACCATGTTTTCAGTCGACTACACCAAGCTACATGATGTCAACATAGTCATGTTTGATGTCTGTCTACTCTGATGTAAGTGTCCTATCTGCTTTCTTGTCATTCAAGTGGTGCATTCAAAGGTGAAACTTTACTGTTTGTTTCCATTTGTTCTCACAGTAAGTAGACTATAACGTTCCGCTTCAGTCAGGGCAGATTTCTCAGCACGACATTCAAGCTTTTACCCTCAGGGAGATGTGTCGCAACGAGAGCAGTGCCATCCATTAAAATAGCAAAACTTTCACATGTGTATTGGTTCCTGTATGAAAGTGGCATGACTCAAAGCCAATGTATCATAAAGCATTGCTGCTGCTGTTGGAGTTATCCATACCACCGGTCAAGACAGCCCACTCTTTCCATAGAGAAGATTTTGTTTTGGCTTCGAGGCTGGAGGTTGTGTGGTAACAGACTGGCACAGCCATGACCTTTGTTCAGATCCATTTCCTTCAGATCAGGAGTCTGACGGTAAATCAAGTATTCATCTGATATCCTTGATACTGAACTACTGCAATAGCTGACTACATCATTGGACAAGACAAGACAAGACAAGACAAATTCTTTTATTCGAGGATAATAGATAAGCACTCATGTGCTTTTTTACATCCAGTCCCCGCCCTTTTCAGGGATAACATCAAGATAAAAAGATACTAAACAGTAAAACTATATGCAGTACCAAACAACATAAAGGAATAAGAACATTATATATAATAAGGTAATAAAAATGCACTCATTCAGAAGACGAAAATCAGAAGTCACAATAAAATGATTTTGATTATAGATGAAAAGAGAAGCGTTAATAGATAAAGAGCAAACAAAGGAACATAATGAAATAAACGGCTTAGCAACCAAGAAAAGTCCACCCAAAAATATTTAGCTACAACATTTTTACAACTCATAACAACAAAATGAACTCAAAAGAAACTAAAGATAATACAATGATTATAATGATAACAATAAGAATAATATCAACAATAGTAATAATAGTATGATAATAATACACATAAAACTCACTCCTACACGTAGATTACATACACACACACACACACACACACACACACACACACACACACACACACACACACACACACACACACACATACATACATACATACATACATACATACATACATACATACATACATACATATACGCAACTCTCTCACGCATGCACGCTCGCACGCAAATGCACATACAAATATCACACACACACAACACACACACACACACACACACCACACACACACACACACCACACAAATGCACACACACACACACACACACACACACACACACACACACACACACTTACTCACACTTATATTTATAAGCACATATCCGCAGGCGCACATGTACTTGAGTGGTAGTTTGTTTTGTTTTTTTTGTTTTTTAAAAAGAAATTTTTAGTCATAAAAAAAGAAAGATAAAAGTCAAACAATCATATCAGGTGACAATATTATCCTTTCTTTTACATTCATACTTCATATAAAAAAGAAGAAACAAAAGCAAACAGCAAAGTTAAAACAAAACAAAAAAAAAACAAGAACAAAACATCAAAAACTTGAGGTACAACCTATCAACAACGACAAAAAAGTCATGCAAATCATAATATTTTAGTACAAGGGGAGATGACAAATAAAAACAATTATCCACACACACACACACCTCCCCCCCCCCCCACACACACACAAACACACCCACCACACACACACACAAGTTCGCGCTCATGTCATCAATAAACTTCATTTTAAAGGAAGTATATGCCTAATTTTAATAAAGTCATGTAACGAACACAAAAGGAATCCATCCGCTATAAGGCATATATATTAGGACATACATATTCTAGTACCTGAATCTTATGATTATGCATTTATGGTCATAAAAATCACGTTTATAACCATTTTGTAATCATGATGGACATAGTATTCAGCTTACTTGAAGATTAAAAGGTTATACAAAATCAACTGCATTCAACACAAGATTATTAAATAGTACAAATAGTGAATAAGGTATTTCTCAATATGGATGGTAACATGTTTAGGCAACAAGAGAGAGAGAGAGAGAGAGAGAGAGAGAGAGAGAGAGAGAGAGAGAGAGAGAGAGAGAGAGAGAGAGAGCGAGAGCGAGAGAGAGAGAGAGAGTACACAGTACATTTTTAGCCAGGTAGTGTTGCGCACAGTTTTCAACTGACCAATAATATCATCACTTAACACTCCCTATCTTTTACTTATGCATATATAGAGAATATACCATATGATAAATGTGACGTGAAAATAAAATATTAAAAATTTACTCTTTGAAATCAGTCACAAGTGCACAATGATAAGACACATATAAAAACATTTACACACACACACACACACACACACACACACACACACACACACACACACACACAGAGGAGGAGAGAGAAAGGGGGAGAATTATATATATCCAAAAGGATGAGTACTGGTTCATTAGTTTTGATGCATCAAGTGCATTAGGTGATTTTTGAAGGTCGACAATGATTGGTGCTGTCTAATTGAATCGGGGAGGGAGTTCCACAGTACAGGGCCTGAGTATAGTAAACTGGACTTGAACAAGTCTATTCTTGGGATTGGGATACTTGGCTTTTCAGTATTTCTGGAATGATTCATTGGGAACTTATCTCTTAAGGATGTGGGGACAGCTCCTGCCATTATCTTAAACATCAGGATGCCCTTGTTATATTTTAGTCTTTGTTGTAGGGGGAGAATACTTAACTGAGTGAAATCCACTTCAAGTAATGTTGTTTTCTTCAGGAGGATAAGTTTGAGAGCACGTTTATACAGACTTGATAAGGGTTTCATAGTATTTGCACTGGCAGAATCCCATAGGGTTGAGGCATAGTCTATTGAGGATTGTATATAAGCTTGAAAGAATAATTTCCTTGAATGGCAGTCAAGAAAGTGTTTAATTTTAGTCAACTTGTATACTCTTTGGGACAAGTATTTGCATAGATGAGATATGTGGTAGAACCAGCTGAGATTTTCATCAATTGTCACTCCTAGAACTTTGTGATGAGAGGTTTGTTCGATTGCTTCCTTTTTTATATGTATTGGAAACTGATTATGGGGTAAATTTTGTCGCTTTTGTCTGGTGGTGATAAGCATGCATTTTGTTTTTTGGGGGTGAATAGACATGTGGTTCAGATCTGTCCATTTGACAAGATCATTACAGCTTTGTTGTAATATGGTTGCAAGAGAGTCAATGTAATTATGGCTTGTATGTATGGTTGTGTCATCAGCAAATAGTTCACATTTGGATGCAATATGTAGAGGAAGGTCATTTATGTATAATGAAAAGAGAATTGGTCCTAGTATAGATCCCTGTGGTACTCCATAATGAATGGGTTTTAGATTGGATGTGGATGTAGTTGTTGAAACACACTGTTGTCTGTTCTTGAGATAAGAAGCGAGTAGTTCTAGACTATTTGATGATATATTGTACAGGAGAGAGAGAGAGAGAGAGAGAGAGAGAGAGAGAGAGAAGAGTGTGTGTGTGTGTGTGTGTGTGTGTGTGTGTGTGTGTGTGTGTGTGTGTGTGTGTGTGTGTGGTGTAAGAGAGAGAGACAGTGTGTGTGTGTCAAACCTGCTTAGCCACCCAGCAAATGAAAAATAGTATTTGTACAGACAAAAAATAGTATTTTAATAGCAAAAATAGTATTCCCAATCTGTCTTGGTCTCCATGTATTCTAAACATTATTTATTTGACGGCTCCAATTGGGGCTTTGATTCACTTTTATTATATATGAAGAAGATTGTGTTTTCAGAAAACTTGCCCTCTTCAACTGGTATTTCACAGAGAGAGAGACACTGACACTGACACTGACACAGTTTTATTGTCCATACAGCATTACAGCCCTGTAGACAAGGGGGAATAACAAGTTCAGATGAATTTGTGTAACATAATAACATTTTTCAAATTTTCCTCTCACTTCGCACTTACATTATGCTACTGCACATTCTAATTGCCACGCAGGTGACACACACACACTTACACACACACACACACACACACACACACACACACACACACACACACACACACACACACACTCTCTCTCTCTCTCTCTCTCTCATCTCTCTCTCTCTCTCTCTCTCTCTCTCTCTCTCTCTCTCTCCTCCCTCCCCCCCCCCCCCCCCCCACCACACACACACACTAACAGAATCAATAAAGGACCATCTAAGGACTAGTTACTCAGTTCCATTATCTTTTTCCTAATATTCATTGCTTCTCCAATGAATTTAGCTAGACTTTCTATTTTCTCTTCACTGCTAACAGATAGAATATTTGCAACAGAATTCATATCAGCAATGCCTTTAAACACACTTAGCGCCTCACAGTTTCTGCGTTTATCAGAATAGGCCATACAATCGAAAAGAAAGTGAACTTCGTCTTCTGTGGCATTTCGGCATGAAGGGCATATATTATCGTTAGAGTTATCTTCACTTGAAAACCAATACTTACAATTTTTAAGGCCACTGACTCTTAGCCGAAATCTACTGAGACTGATCTTGTACCATTTGTTGGTTATAAAAGACAGATATCTTTCTGTTTGAAAGACACTTTTGAAGGAACTATACCACATATATTTGTCATTATTTTCTAAATCTGAATGCCAGTTCTGTTTGTAGCATGAAATAAGTCTATCTTTAAATTCATTAATGAAACTATATTCACATCCTACGTCTCTACTCAGCCACACAATACCAAATCCATTCACACATAAAATTTTCTGTACATTTGACACCCAATTGAGTCGACCAGATTCATATTGTAAGATTAGCATTTCATAAGCCTGTCTACATATTCTAGAAGCTGGTTGTTTAATAAGTTTTAACCAGTATTTAATGCTTTTTATATATGCCCTTATGTATAACGGATATCTACCACTTTCCCCGTAAACTAGATGGTTGGATGCATGTAAAGGAACAGATAGAAATCTCTTTATAGCAAATGTGTGAACTTTTTCAATTCGCTTGCCTTCTTCATACAATCCCCAAACCTCAGATGCATACGTTAATATTGGTTCTATCTGAGTATCAAACATCTTCCAAAACAGTTTTAGATCTCTGGTATTCAGTTTTTTCATAGATTTCTGTATTTCCATAACTCCTCTTTTTCCTCTGTTACAAACATCTACCAAGGCACTATTAATGCTCAGCTTTGTTGTGAAACCCATCCCCAAATATTTATAGAATTGGTAACCTTAATTTCTTCATTCCCATACATCCACTTTTCCCTAGAACCTAAGTACCCTCCCTTTCTAAACACCATTACATTAGTCTTTTCAAGATTGACAACCAAGCATAATCTATCTGCTTCTCTCTTAAGTCTGTTCAACTGATTTTGGAGACCAATAGCAGATTCAGATAATAAGATAACATCATCAGCAAACAATAATAGAAATATTTCAACAGTATCAGTCATTAGTTGAATGCCATGCTTTCCTGCTCTGGATACTTCAAGAGCCAATTCATTTATAAATAGAGAGAACAATAGGGGACTGAGTAAACAACCTTGTTTTACTCCTTTTGGACAAGCAAAATAATCTGAATAATAACTCTTATCACGCACACATGCCAAAACAGAGTTATAAACACTTCGTACCGCCTTATACATTTTTCCACATACACCACATTTCCTCAGTACTTCCCACAAATTGTTTCTATTGACCGAGTCGAATGCCTTTCTAAAATCTACAAAGGCAACATAAAGTTTTGTGCGTTGTTGCAAGAATTTTTGAACAATGGCAAAAAGCGTAAAAATATGGTCAACTGTAGAATAGCCTGCTCTAAAGCCTGCTTGCTGTTCAATTATTTTATTTTCTTCCATAGCCCATCTAGAAAGCCTTTTGGTTAAAATATCTGTATATATCTTGCTAACCACACTAGTTAAAGCTATTCCACGATAATTACCTGGTTGGTCTATATCCCCTTTCTTATAGATGGGTACAATCATAGATTTTGACCATTCCACAGGAAAAAGGCCAAAATCAAAGAGTTTATTGAAATAGGCAACAAGAAAATCAATGACCTCATTACCAGCATGTTTCAACATTTCGCTGACAATCTTGTCAGGACCTGCACTCTTTCCACACTTGAGTTTACCAATGCTGGCTACAACCTCTTGTCTAGAAATTGGCTCATTACAGGTTGCCATAGAAATATCTGATAAGTCACCCTCTTCAATTTCAACACCTTCTTCTTGCTGTGGTACATCATCTTCTGCATTAAACAATGCAAGGAAATGGTCGTACCACTGATTAATGCTAATGTTATTGTAAATTACTCTTTTTCTGTTAACTGACCTAATAATTTGCCAAAACAATTTTGCATCATGAATTGATTCTTTAAGCTTTTTTAATCTTAATTCATCAAATTCAGTTTTCTTCCTTTTTAACAAAAGCTTATATTGATTTCTTTCTGTTACATATGCTATCCTCTTTTCATCACACAATCTTTTTGATCGTTTAAATTTTCTTAATAACCCTCTCACTGTTCTTTTCTTTCGTTTACATTCTTCATCAAACCAGTCATTTGTTCTTTTCCTATTACCTGTCGTTCTTACCATGCAAGCAGCTGCACTGTACAGTGATTCCATGAATATGTTCAAAGAGCTGTCAATATCAGCATTGATAGATATGACAGCCTGCTCTATCTTCTGTTTAAAGACTGCAGATTTTTGTTCCTCTACATAAGTGTGTAGACAGTCTTCAAACCAGATAAAACGATCCTCAGTGCCTGCGTTGTCTAATTTCTGTGGACTGATGTCTTCCTCTGTTTTTTTCCATATGAATTCAACTGGCAGGTGCCAAGAATCAATATGGTCACTGACATTAAGTTCACAGCAGTTAAGAGAAAGCATATCTTTTGACAAAATAACATAATCAATTACACTGCATCCATGTGGTGAAACATATGTGAAATCTCCATTAGAGACACTATCACAACAACCATTCAGTATGACACAATCAAACATGAAACATAAGTTTAACAGGGACTGGCCAAAGTTATTTACAGTGCTATCCTTTGAACTTCGCTGTAAAACATCGTTACCTAAAAAGTAATCAATATTATCATCATCATCGAAGCAAGATGCAAAGTTAACTACATCTTCCTGACATGGCTGTGCGCTCCCGGTTCTTGCATTCAGATCACCAAGGATCAGTACATGCATGCTGTTGTTTTGAAGAACTTGCAGGAGGCTTTCTTCTAAGTTTATTATACCATCTTTAATCGCCATTGTGTCATACAACGGACCATTTTCTGGTACAACGTAACATGCAACCATCACTACATCCTTGTCACAGTTAAACACAGATTTCTTAACCTTAACAGCTACAGTATTTTCACAAACAATATTAACTACTGAGATATAAGCTGACAAGGATTTCCGAATTAGCAAAAGAACACCACCTGAGTTCCTGCCTAAACGAGACAACCTTTTAGCAGGAGCAGCAACTTTAACAAAATCATGAAAAATTCCACTATAATCAAAAGAATCATCAATGAATGTTTCTGTCAAACAAACAACGTCAAAAGTAGAAGCATAATCAATGAAAGCGGTATTATTTAATTTACTGTACAAATTTTCAACATTGTAAAAAAGGAATTTCAAAGTCCCAAGATGGTCCGGCCTGTCCTATGGTGCGTTACGTGTTGACCGTCTGGGTCGCGTATTGTTGGCTGGGCACTTGTTGACAGGAGGGGAAGAACGAGGGGACCAGGAGTGGTGCAAACCCGTACTGGACTGACTGCCACGTGCAGAATTCCGTCTTACGCCCCGTTGACCACGTGCAGTTGGTGCCGTGACACTCTGACTGACCTCATTCAAGGGAAGGGAGGAATCCCCCTCCCCTCTTCTGCTTTCCTCGTTCCGGCCACGTGCTTTACCTGCTCTGTGGCTGTGGCTGCCCAGCTTGGAACCAAGAGGGGAATCACCTCTTCCCCCTCCATCCTGCTGACCACGTGCGCTGCTATTGTGATTGCTGTCACTGAAGCGATGTGGGGAATCCCTGCTGTGGTGTCCACGTACCTCTGGCTGTTCAGGAGTCCTAGCTTTCCCAGCTTTTGCAGAGGCACTGGTGTCCATGGATGTCCTTGCAGTAGCTGCAGCTTCAGCGTAGGTTTGTGGGCCAGGTTGTCTGGGCTCCACCACAAGCCTGCCTTTCTTAAAGAAGGCCACCTTGCCCTCCTTTCTTGCCTCTGACACTAAGCTTGCTTGCTTCTTTGTCAAGTCATTAGCAACCCTGAAACCGCTCTCTTTAAGCCTCCCCCTGAAGTCACGATTGGTGATGACAGCCATTTTGTCCTTCCATCGCTGGAATTTGACAATCATAGGCTGTGGTTGTCCATCTCTACTTGCACCTACTCTATGTGCTCTGGATATATCATCAGGAGTCCAGTGTCTTGGTCCTGCCCTGTTGAGGGTATCAGCTACCAGTCTGGCACAGGTGTCATAGCTCTCGAACTTCTGTGTCTGAGGGACACCAAACATTTTTAGATTGTCTCTTCTGGAGAAACTTTCTAGTTTTTCGTAAGTGTCTTCTAGTGTTTCAACTGTACTTTTTATTTTTCAAAAGAGGAGGATAGATTCTGAATATCGGTCTTGTTTTCTGAGTAGCCACTGAAGAGAGTTTCGACGTCTTCTTGGGTTTCAATCAATGATGAGGTAAGAAGCTGGGTTTCTTTTTCTAAGTTTTCACACCTCTGACCTATTTTATCACATTTGGCTTTCACCTGCCCTATGTCGTTTCTGATGTTTGCCATGTCGCTTGCCATGGTGGACATGTTCTTTTCTATTGACTGCATCCTCCCTCCCAGAGACCTCAGCACCTCCAGGATCTGGGCACTGACATCTGCTGTGACTCCATGGACAGCAGAGTCAGCTGGAGCCTGAGAGGGGGGACACAAGGTAGGGCTACACCCATCGTCCACATCTGTGCTGCTTGTTGATTGGGTATTGTTGTTTGTCTTTCCCTCCTTCCTAAGCTGACTGCTGTCTGTTGGGCCGGGGTTCAATTCCACATCTCCACAGCAGAGCAGGAAAGCAGCAACAAACACAATGATGGCAACGTCCACTCTGTTTCTTACAGTCACAAGTCTTGTACGCATTTTAAGTACAAATAAGACTCGCTTGGCCATAAAGTTCAGGTAAACTCCAAGGAAAAGGCCACACCTGACACGAAAACACACACTGCTCAGCGGCATGGTTACTGACAGTCACACAACACTTATGGCACCGTAATCAGCACACTGTCAGTCAGCACACTGTGTATGTAGCTACTATCAAGAAGTTTGATTGCACTCTTAATTAAGGTAAAATGCAAAAATATCGGACAGCTTTAAAAGATGCATTTTGCTGCTACAATGAGATCATTTCACCCCCCATTTAGGCAGGAGGGGGGGGGGGTGGAGGTAGTTCTAGTAGTTGAAGGCAGTCCAAGAGTTTTAGCTCTTTTAATGACGTAGAAATAATGTGACGTTATAATTAAGAAACCAAAACTGTCGTCATAACTTTATAGATTACTAAACACTGACTTAGGTGGAATCACTACGCATAGGTGAACCTTTATTACAGATCAGAAAAAAAATTTAAGCAGCTGGAAGAACACCACAAAAAGATTATTAGCGAAGTATAGGGTGATACAAAATAAAAATAACACTTTTTTGGAAGAAAGGCTCTGGTAGCCAAGGCCACTGGAAAAGAGCAGTTCCTCAGTTCACACAACGTAGACAATAAAAGTAGAAAACTTCAGTACTTTACCCACAAGACAGAAACACGAAAACGAAGCTTGAGTCAAAAACACTTTCACTGTTATAAAATTCAGCTGATCACAAACTTTTAACAACTATAAAACTAAAATTTAACAGAGAGAGAGAGAGAGAGAGAGAGAGAGAGAGAGAGAGAGAGAGAGAGAGAGAGAAGAGAGAGACAGAGACAGAGACAGAGAGGGAGAATGAATGAATGAAAGATCTTTATTTTTTCAAGAGAGAGAGAGTCGAGTCGAGTCGAGTCGAGTCGAGTCGTGTTGTGTGTTGTGTTGTGTGTGTGTCTATGTGTCTGCGTGACTGTGAATGTGTGAGTAGGGATACTAGGGAAGTGTCCAGATGCTGACTTAAACACAGAAAATAAGAAGAAAGGGGTGGAGTGGGGAAGTGAGAGATAAAAAACATATTGATAGACTGTCAGAGATTGGCAAGGGGAGGGATAGGGAAAGAGATAGGTCATACACAGACTACCCAAAAAATTGTGTGTGTGTGTAAGGAGAGAGAGAGAGAGAGGGGGGGTAGATAGTATGTGTGTGTGTGTGTGTGTGTGTGTGTGTGTGTGTGTGTGTGTGTGTGTGTGTGTGTGTGTGTGTGTGTGGCTGTGCTTAGAAAGAGTGAGAATGTGTATCTGAGAGAGAGACAGACAGACAGTGAGATTGAGACAGAGATATGAAAGGGGGGAAAGGGTTAGGGAGAGAGAGACAGAGAGAGACAGACAGACTCACAGACAGACAGACACACGGAGTGAATTGTTCACAATTTTTATGGTGCTAAATTATCTTTCAGATATTTCTCTTGTGATTTACAATGTCATTTTTTATGTTGATTCAAAATCAGTTTTACTGGCTTTAAAACATTGGGACTCTAAACTGAGAAATGTTATTTTTGAAATCATGTTCCTTGAGCATTCTCTTGTTTCTAAAGGTATTGGGATAACATTTTGCTGGGTGCCATCACATTGCGGTCTTTACTGGAACGAATTGGAAGATTCTCTGGCAAAACGCAGTGCTTCAGAATGTACAAGTGACATAATGATTAATAGTATAGGTCTACGTTTATCTTCTTTCGATATTATTTCAATTCTTGCAAACTCTGTATATTCAAAGTTTTTTAGATTTCACTTAAATCGTTTGTGTTGCCCATGACACATAGAAATCATAATTCATAAATTACGTCTCAATGCTTGGAAAACTAAATATTCAAAAAATGTTTTCTGCACTTGCTCTGCTATTATATCAGTCCATCATATATTGTGTGATTGCCCTGTGCTCATTGCCTCATATAAAAGCAAAGGGATAGATCTAAGGAAAAAATACGGAAATTTCCAAAGTGTTCTGTATGATTCCGAGTCGCATGTCCTAGTATCAGATACAGAAGGTATTTGCCAGTCACCAATAGGTCAGTTACTATAAATGAAATTG
>JASPKP010000110.1:45000-47500 GCA_030674155.1 Stramonita haemastoma | reverse complement strand
TCGTATTGGGTGTCCTTACTGGTACTCCTAAAAATCTTTTACATGCCATCAAATGAATTTTCTCGATGTGTTCTAGTCTGTTTGTGCCCCATATTTCTGATGAGTACAATAGAATTGGCTGAATCTTAATATCGAAAATCTTGAAGAAAGTACGAACGTTAATCTCTTTACATCTATGAAAGACTTTATTTAACTGAATCACTGACTTCTTTCCCTTAGTGACTAAATGTTCTATACCCAATTTACAGCTTATCTTTGTTGTGAAATTAAACCCTAAATAACAATACTGATTCACGACTACTAACACAATACCACCGTAATACCATTGTTCCCTTTTTGAAAGAAATCCCCCTTTCCTAAAGACCATCACCTTTGTTTTATTGATGTTGACACTCAATTGTAAATGATTACAGCAGTCTTTTAAAATATTTAATTGATGTTGCAAACCTGGGGTTGTTGAAAACAGTGCAACATCATCTGCAAACATCAGAATAAAGATATCCATAATATTTAGTAATAACTGGACTTCGTGCCTTCCTTTTTTATTCATATCATCAGCTAGCTGGTTAATGAATACTGAAAACAACATAGGACTCAGAAGACAGCCTTGCCTGACTCCCATTGGACATTCAAAAAACTCTGATAATTGGCTGTTTATTCGTATACACAATAATAATGAGTTATACATGGCTGATAATGAAGCAAAAAATTTTCCTTTTACCCCCTGACTTTTAATACAGCTCAAAAGTTTATCATGTTTAACCGAGTCAAAAGCTTTTTTAAAGTCAACAAATGCAACGTACAGCTTTTTACCTTTCTTAGACATACACTTCTGGACAATTTAATATAGATTGAAAATCTGGTCTATCGTAGAATATCTTTTCCGAAAACCTGCTTGATTTTAACATATCAAGTCATCATTTTCTAGCCACGACTATAATCTTGTGTTTAATATAGAAGTATAACATTTAGATAGTATACTCAGTAATGATACTCCCCTATAATTGTCTACTAGCTCTGGTTCCCCCTTTTAATAAATCGGAATAATAATGGCTTTAGACCATATTGTGGATAAATACCTTTACTGAAAATGATATTGAAAACCTTGAATATGAACTGTTTAGCTTCACTAGTTACATTTTTTAGCATTTCTGCAATAATTTTATCAATCCTGCATGCCTTCCCAGACTTCATTTAAAATATAACTCTATTTATTTCTTCTTCTGTAATCTCTCTGTTCAGTTCATGTTCATTTTCTTCTAACAGATCTGCATCTGTGTGTATGCATTGATTAAATACTGTTTCATTACTTTGAAATACCTCTTTGAAATAGCTAACCCAGTCTGTCTTATTTATTTTGTTTGAAACTCTATCTTTATTAACACAACCCATACTCCGCAGGTCATTCAGAACAGTGCTGAATTTGAACTATTGTTAGCTAGAGGCTCTACTTTTTGTTTTCTAAATGTTTAGCATTTGGTCTTTAATAACTGTCTATATTTTTTCCGTGTTGTAACATAAACCTGTCTGTCATTCTCGTCTTTTGTTTTTCTAGATAAATTCAACAGTCTTCTTGTCTCTTTCTTAACTCATGACACTCATCATCAAACCACCTTGACTGTTTGTTCTGACAAGTATGATGTCTGGTGAGCATACAACTGCTAGCCTCATTCAGGCATTGTGTAAATTGCTCCAGAGCATCATCTATGTCACTGTCAAGTAGGTTTAAGGCACTAATAATTCTGTTCTGCATGGTAAGGCTGTCAAGTGTTTCAATAAATTCTTCTTTCTTATCATCTTTCCAAACAACTTTTTCTACTACACTTTGTTTCTCTTCATTAGTGTGTTCATCATCATTTTGTTTAGTCACATTCCATTTTAAACCAATCCTCATAAAAACAGCAGATGATCTGACTCTGTAGTACTACTAATGTCTACAGTTACAATATCAACAGATGCATACCATTCACAAGACACGAGAAAATAGTCAACTGTGCTGGCTCCTGAGAATGAAATATATGTATACCGTCATCAAAGTCATGTTGACACAGACCATTCAAAATTAAATAATCAAACATATTACTAAATTCAAGTAGTTGATTGCCAAATAGATTCGTCTATCTTGTGAGTTTCTAACAAAATCACTTGTGACATACACTGTTTTTATGTCCCATCAAACTCATCATCAGAAAAAGAATTATTCTCACATGCTGTTCTTGCATTCAAATCACCAGTTAATAGAACATAAAAATCATCATTCAATTCTTTTTTTTTCTTTCTTTTTTTTGCTGCCTCGTCTTCTGTGACACCACCATACTGCTGTTCCCACGCCGCTCATTTCAATCTCCCCACCACAGCCATACCCAGATTTGTTGTGTCTCACCCCCGGGGTTGGGAGTCCACAGGGAGCCAATCAGTATTAGGCCGCCACGGGGCCACCAGCCAGAGGGGCCCTGCACTTCTGCTGGGTCACTTTGGTGGTGTTCAGTGGTGCCTGTTC
>JASPKP010000110.1:35000-37500 GCA_030674155.1 Stramonita haemastoma | reverse complement strand
GAGAGAGAGAGAGAGAGAGAGGAGAGAGAGAGAGAGAGAGAGAGAGAGAGAGAGAGAGAGAGAGATTTGATTCGATTATTTCTTTTATATCGAGTATAATGGAATAAGCACTCGTGTGCTTTTTTTCATCCAGTCCCCGTGGGTATCACTCACTCACTCACTCACTCAGTCCATGTCCCAAAGGACGTAGGGGGACATGAGAGAAGACGCAACAGCGATCTTTTTCCATGCTTCACGATCCTGTGTGGCTAGTAGGAGATGTTGCAGGGGTTGGGCGGTCCAGTCTTTGATGTTGTCAACCCATGATTTCTTTTGGCGGCCTCTTCTTCTCTTGCCCTCGACTGTTCCTTGCAGGATGGTTTTTGCTAGGGTGTTGTGTCTTGTGGTGTGACCAAACCACATCAGCTTTCTCCTCTTTATGGTGGAGAGCAAAGGCTGTTGGGGGCCCACACGCTTTTTGATTTCTTCTTTCACATAGTTATTGGTCTTGTGTTCTTTGTATGATATTTTGAGGAGTCTTCTGTGGCACTTGTTCTCGAATGCTTGGATTCTCCTCTCTAACTCTGCTGTCAGAGTCCATGATTCACAGCCATATAGGAGGATAGATATCACGAGGGATTTGTAAAGGTGGTATTTGGTGCAGAAGCTGATGTTGTTGCTTCTGATAATCCTCTGGAGTCTGACTAGAGCAGATGTTGCTGTTGCAATGCGAGCTTTCACTTCATTGTTTGATGTGCCATCTTTTGTTAGGATGGAGCCTAAGTATTTGAATTGGCTCACCTCTTCTAGTATTTCTCCATTCATCTTTATTTCCGTGATGTTATTACTCGCGCTGTTGACCATGATCTTTGATTTCTCTGTACTGACCTCCATGCCGTATGCGCTCGCTCGATCTGTTAAATTGTCTGTGAGGATTTGCAGTTCTTGTTTGCTGCTGCCCATGAGGTCAATGTCATCTGCAAATCTGAGGTTGCAAAGGGGTCTTCCACCAATGGAGATGGAAGTGTGGTGGTTTTGCAGTGTCTCTGTCATGATGTTTTCGAGGAAGAGGTTGAAAAGTACAGGTGAGAGAACAGTTTTTTAAATGTCATCTGTTCCCACCGGCACACAATGGCCTACTCTTACGAAAAGCGGAACAAGATTTAACGTGTGCGCAAGGTGTTCTGCGTGCATTCGTACACGGGGCCTCGGTTTAAAGTCTCATCCGAAGGACTTTTGGAGGAAAGTGGAGTCAGCACTGATATTAACTCCAGGAGAAAAATCTCCTCAACCGGACTCGAACCCGGGTCTTCAAATTGCGAGCGCAATGTTCTGACCACTAGGCTATATATATACAGAGACAGAGACAGAGAGAGAGAGCACTAGCTAGTTAGTGTAACACAATTCTCTAATTCTTATATAGTCATAAAAATGAACATCCACTACATTCTAAGTAGGATCTTAAAAGAGAGAGGAGAGAGAGAGAGAGAGAGAGAGAGAGGAGAGAGAGAGAGAGAGGAGAGAGAGAGAGAGAGAGAGGAGAGAGAGAGAGAGGAGAGAGAGAGAGAGAGAGAGAGAGAGAGAACAGAGAGAGAGAGGAGGAGAGGAGGGGAGAGAGGGAGAGAGAGAGAGAGAGAGAGAGAGAGAGAGAGAGAGAGAGAGAGAGAGAGAGAGAGTGAGAGAGGAGAGAGAGAGAGAGAGAAGAGAGATGAGAGACAGAGAGCACTAACTAGTGACACACAAATCAAATTCAATATGCTATAAAAATGAACATTACAATTGTAGATAGAATACACATAGTTTATATCGTATGATCACTCTGTAATAGCTATCAATTCACAAAAATGAATAATACACAGTATAATCAAAAGACATATACAGAGAGAGAGAGAGAGAGAGAGAGAGAGAGAGAGAGAGAGAGAGAGAGAGAGAGAGAGAGAGAGAGAGGAGAGAGAGGAGAGAGAGAGAGAGAGAGAGAGAGACAGTCAGACAGAGAAACAGGAGAGAGAGATAGGGAGAGAGAGAGAGAACTCTGAACAATTTTATTGTTGAAGGCCATCGGACCAATTCCCACCCTGTCCCCTTTTAAACTTTGTTCTCATTCCTTTCCAAGAATGAACCTGAAAACACTTCAAGCTCACCAGTTATATCATTCACGCATGGTATTAGCACACATCTGCTTGGAATGTTTGGAACATTGCAGAAAAAAATGAATAAATAAATAAGTAAATGAATAAATTAATTTGATTAGAGAATTGATAACTAGGGTATGAATTATACACAGCTTAGCATTAGGGACTGAAACAACTTATTTTGACACAGCAGTAATTCTAAAGCAGAAACCCTTTTGTTGAAATGATATGTTAAAAAAAAGTTAAAGTCTGTCCCGAGCCATAAGGCTCATCAGGCCGGTGCTTATCCCGGTTTCTGTGGCGTTAAGCGACTGAGAGTCATAGACTCCCCCCTGGATAGGACGCCAGTCTATCGCAGGGTTAACCCCCAACACAAGGTTGGTACCCCT
>JASPKP010000110.1:22500-32500 GCA_030674155.1 Stramonita haemastoma | reverse complement strand
TTATTTGTTCAGACATTATATGATAACTTCAAATAAAAATGTCACAAACACTCACACTCTATGCGCGCGCTCGCACACACGCAAACACACACATACTAATGTTTTTTTTTTTAAAAAAAACACCATTGACTAGAAAAGACATATGATCACCATTATTTACACACTGTACGCACGCGTTCGCACACGCACGTATACATGCATGCATGCACACACAACACACGCTCCCCCCACACCATCCACACCCACCCGCCCCCACACACACACGCTCCCCCCCCCTACACATACACGCCATCCACACCTACCCGCCTCCCCCCCTCACACACACACGACCACACACAAGCACACACACCAAGGACACACAAGCTCAGGTGAATGTTTGTGTGTGCATGCGTGCACAAGCGTTAGTGCGTGCACGCGTGAGTGTGTGTGTGCGCGTGTGTGCGCGTGCGTGCGAGAGAGAGAGAGAGAGAGAGAGAGAGAGAGAGAGGAGAGAGAGAGAGAGGAGAGAGAGAGAGAGAGAGAGAGAGAGAGAGGAGAGGGGGAGATTTTTAAAGTGTGGAAAGGGTTGTCTATGTCTGTGATGTCGAATTACGCTATTGTCTTCACATGTTGACTATTTTCAGCTACACTTGCTTGTAACCCACATGAATTCCTTACCCTTGTTTTTTAGACATTCAAGATTTCGTATTCGTATTGTTCGCCTGTTCTGACAATGTTCGAGTCACTTGGGGATTACGTGTTTGTTCAATGTATATCTATCTCTTATTGTTTTAGTAATCATCAATGTATCCAGTTGAGGATTATGTGTTTTCTGAATATATACCTACTTCCTTCCTTTAAACCATAGGTTGAACTGAAGTTGGTGGTGGTGGCAGTGGTTTTTTGGGGGGAGAGTGCTATTACTTTCTTGTTTGGGGGTTGGTTGTTTGGTTTTTGTTTTCTATTTTCGTTTGTTTCTTTCTATTTGATTTGTTTTGGGTTTGGGTGGGTCTTTTTGTTTTGTTTTGTTTTGCTTTGCTTTGGCTTTTGTCGTATTGATAGTCCTTGATCAGGAAGGGACCCGATGAAAAAAAGTATGTGAATGCTTATCTGTCACCTTTGAAAAATAAACACCACTCATTATCACTCTTTCTCTCCAGAACAGAGGTAAAATCATAGTCCAGAATGTCTGGTGCATCAGCATGATGTTTTAGTTTAAAGTAAATCGTTTTCTGAAGTGGAACAAAATAACTATCTTGGGATATCTTCTGTCATAATGATATTTGGGAATGCAAATGATAAATATATACAAAATAATTCTTTTGTACCATCAAAAGGATATTTAGGCGATGTAATTGATGCACTGTATGCACAGGAAGGCACGACAGAAATTTTCATCGATTTAGTTCTTTTGTAGGTTTCTTCAGTTAACTCCCCTGAGTACCCCTCTCCTCTTTAAAAGCTCAGTTAAACCTACCATCTCAAAAGTGCCACAGAGGACGTACAAATAGTTTACTACCGGCCTCAATTCTCCTCCTGCTTGCATGTCAATAAATCTTATCTGACATCATGTTTATAACAGTTTAGTTCATTTCATAAAAAATGCGTGTACTGTGGGGATTAAAGTGTGACTTTATTTTGGGTTAGTTTATTACTACCCGTAGCAGTGCAACTTTTAGTTCTTTATATTGTGGTTTTTCTGCTTCAGAGATAATAAACTATTTAACACAGCAATCTCATAGTGAGTACAAAAAGATAGTGACAGCGTAAGCAATGCACACCATGGGACATACGAAGTCACCTATTTAGGAAATAATTCAAAGATCCCGCTATACTAATTGGTGACGA
The DNA here is from genome assembly GCA_030674155.1 of Stramonita haemastoma. Lineage (NCBI taxonomy): Eukaryota > Metazoa > Mollusca > Gastropoda > Neogastropoda > Muricidae > Stramonita > Stramonita haemastoma. The sequence continues at coordinate 30,673 of JASPKP010000110.1, read as the reverse complement.
TCATAGATGGAGCCTAATTGTTATTGTGTTTGAATTTTGACAGCACAGTCGGACAGTGATGGTAAAGGCTGTATTATTTTGATTGTGTTTTACCACGGTAGGAGAAAGTGTTGTTAAAGTTGGGATTCAACCAACACCCAAGGAAACATAGCGTGCACAATTCGCAGGTGTGTCGCCCGATTTAGACACATGACGCTGTGATAGGGCTATCCCATGGGAGGTAATCTAATTACCGCCCCATCACATCCACCATCGCTAACCTGTTCTGCGTCCTGAGGTACAATTAGTGGGCTCACTGACCAGACTATTTCATGCTGAGGTAGTAGCCAAAGTTCTTTTCCAACTTCCTCACAGTGCCGATTATTTGCTCTGCCACAACTCTGTACAACTTACACAGCAAGCTGATCAATTAGGATGTGGCCTCTACTAAGAGGCAACATAAATTCTACGTTATATCGCGTGGGCAAAGTGTACGCAGCCGAGAGTTTTCAACCACCACCCAAACGAAACAGAGCATCACACAGTTCACAGATGTGTCCTGATTTAGAAACACGACTCTGCAACAGGGCTCTGATCACATAGATCCTAACTACCACACCACATCAGATCAATTTAGGAAAATATAAGAAAAAAAAGGTAAATCGTTTTTTTTTTTTTTCCTTTTCTTCTAACATGCTTAAAAAAAGTTAATTGTGGATGTTCTCAGCTCAGCAGATAGATTATTGCTGCCCACACCCCGACTCACTCTCACTCACTCAGTCCCATGTCCAAAGGACGTAGGGGGGACATGAGAGAAGACGCAACGGAGATCTTTTTCCATGCTTCACGATCCTGTGTGGCTAGTAGGAGGTGTTGCAGGGGTTGGGCAGTCCAGTCTTTGATGTTGTTAAACCCCATGATTTCTTTTGGCGGCCTCTTCTTCTCTTGCCCTCGACTGTTCCTTGCAAGATGGTTTTTGCTAGGGTGTTGTGTCTTGTGGTGTGACCAAACCACATCAGGCTTTCTCCTCTTTATGGTGGAGAGCAAAGGCTGTTGGGGGCCCACACGCTTTTTGATTTCTTCTTTCACATAGTTATTGGTCTTGTGTTCTTTGTATGATATTTTGAGGAGTCTTCTGTGGCACTTGTTCTCGAATGCCTGGATTCTCCTCTCTAACTCTGCTGTCAGAGTCCATGATTCACAGCCATATAGGAGGATAGATATCACAAGGGATTTGTAGAGGTGGTATTTGGTGCAGAAGCTGATGTTGTTGCTTCTGATGTTTCCTCTTGATTCTTGACTAAGAGCAGATGTTGCTGTTGCAATATCGAGCTTTCACTTCATTGTTTGATGTGCCATCTTTGTTAGGATGGAGCCTAAGTATTTGAATTGGCTCACCTCTTCCAATATTTCTCCATTCATCTTTATTTCCGTGCTGTCATTACTCGCGCTGTTGACCATGATCTTCGATTTTTTCTGCACTGACCTCCATGCCGTATGCGCTCGCTCGATCTGTTAGACTGTCTGTGAGGATTTGCAGTTCTTGTTTGCTGCTGCCTATGAGGTCAATGTCATCTGCAAATCTGAGGTTGCAAAGGGGTCTTTCCACCAATGGAGATGGAAGTGTGGTGGTTTTGCAGTGTCTCTGTCGTGATGTTTTCGAGGAAGAGGTTGAAGAGTACAGGGTGAGAGAAGACAGCCTGGCGGACCCCAACCGTGGTCTTGAAGAACTCGCCCACATGGTTGTTCATGAAAAACTGCACTTCTTGCATTCTCGTACAGAGCCTTGATGACTTCAATTGGGCAGTTGTCAATGTTGAAGTGCCTGAGTACTTGCCAGAGGCCGTCATGCCATACCCTGTCAAAGGCCTTTTTGAAGTCTATAAAATTGTGGTACAAGTCTTTTTGGTGTTGGAGATGCTTCTCTATCAGAATTCTCAGGTTGAAAATTTGTTCCATTGTGCTGCGTTTTTGGTCTAAAGCCCGCTTGTTCTTTTGCCAGGGGGTTTTTCTGCTTGGTTTTTTCAGTCTGTTGAGGACTACCTGCAGCATGATCTTGCTAGGATGGCTTATGAGACTGATGGTTCTGTAGTTCTGGCATTGCTTAAGGTTTCCTTTCTTTGGCAGGGGGGTAGTACAAAAGACTGTGTCCATTCTTTTGGCCATTCTTTGGTGTCATGGATCTTCTGACAAAGATCTGTGAATTGCCTTGCTGTTTCATTGCCTCCATTTTTAATGAGGTCAGCTGGGATGTTATCGATTCCAAGGGACTTCCCCTTCTTTAATTGTTTAATAGCTGCATCTACTTCACACTTAGTATTGGTGGGTCTTTATCTTGGTGTTCAGGGGGTTTGTTAGAAACTATGTTGGTATCTGGGAGTAGTAGGTTAGTTATACAATCCCTCCAGTATTCTGTCCAGCGTTGGAGGATGGCATTGTTTTCTGTTAAAAGATTTCCTTCTTTGTCTTCAATAACAGAGGCTTTAGGCTGTGTGGTTTTAGTTAGTGCTTTCAGAGTGTTTGTAAGCTGTTTTGCTGTTTCCCTTGGCCATTCCAGCTTCGATTTTTGTTGCATTGTTCTTCTATCCACGCTTCTTTGGCTTCTCTCATCTTTTTCCTCACTTCTCTGTGGCTATCCATGTACTTGTTGTTGGCTTCGTGACTTGTGAACTTTTGCTTCTTAAGTTCTCTTCTTTTTGTCGCAGAGTGTCAAGAACCTCATTTGTCACCAGGGTTGTTTCTTTGTTCCTGCTTCTGCCTAATGTTTCTTCGGCTGTTTGTCGTTATTTACTTCTTTGATGTTGTTGGCTAGTGTGTTCACATCATTGTCGATGGTGTGAGTGCGGCAAACTTTCCCCAATGTTGGTTTGGGAAAAGATCTCAACCACTGTTGGGTCTTTGAGTTTTTTCCAGGTCGAATCTTATTGGTGGGCTTTTTGGTTGTTTTGTTTTCAGTTTCAGCCTGATGGTGGTAAGTACAGGTTGTGGTCACTTGCCAATGTCAGCTCCTGGGGATGTTCTTGTGTTTGCCTTGTTTTTGCTTGGATTTGAATCTTTGGGTGACAGAATGTGATCATTTGATTATGATCAGGACCATTTGGTGAGTGCCAGGTTGATGTTCTAGATGGCTTTGTGAGGGGGAGTGTGTTAGCCAGATTTTAGTTTGTGCTTCTTTGCAAATTCCAGCAGCCGCTGTCCTCTGTCATTTGTTTCTCCCAGTCCAAAGCGTCCTGTGGTTCCTGCCCCCGGGTTTGTCATAGGCATCAGGTCCCACCTTAGCATTCAATTTGCCTTCCCACAATAAGAATGTCTTTTTTTGGGCGTTTTGGAGATGACTTTTTCCCAAGTTCTTCATAGAATTCTTCTATCGGGGTCGTCATCGTAGTCAGATGTTGGAGCATACACTTGGATGATGGTGAGATTCTGGGGTTTTGCAGAGACTCTGATTGAGATGAGTCTGCTGGATATTGGTGTGCAGTTGATGATGCTTGACAAAAAATTCTCTTTCCTGACAATTTGAAGCCTGCTATGTGTTGGGTGTAGTTTCTCTTCTCCACTGTACCATATCTTGTGGCCATCTTGCGTGGTTGTTTCTCTGAAGCCAATCCATCTGACTTCCACAAGCCCTAGGATGTCCCATTTATACCTCTGTAATTCATTGTGTGAGTTCTGTACTCCTTCCTGTTTGGTACAGAGTCTTAACATTCCATGTACCAATGGTTTTACCCCTTTAGTTGGAAGCTTTAGAGTTGGTTCTGCTCCAGTGGCACACTTGTCACTCCCCCCCATGGAGGCTTGCAGTGGGTAGCGGCGGTCGTTGTTGATCCGGGCCTTGACCGATCCGGCATGTTTTTCTGTTTTTTTTTTTCTCATCATGTCCTTGCAGTGGGCTTGAGGAAGCTTGGTGGCGCCCATCTCCTCTCCCAAGACCCTACGGGTTGATTAAGCCCCTCACAACGTTTTGCCCGCCAGTAGAAGCGGTTACTGGGGGTGTGGGTGGGTTAAGGACCCGGACCCAGAAGGTGGAGTTGAGTGCCAAGTGAGGACCAGTGCTCCGTCCATCCCGAGGGATGCTTACTGCCAGGTTTACAAAGGTACCACCTCTCCTCAAGCACCCCATACACCCCACACAAAAAAAAAATGAAGGGGAGGCCTTGTGGGTATGCACTTGCACACCTGCATTTTAAACTTCTTCTCTGGGGGTAAACAGCTTGTAGAAATGAACGCAAGCAAAGACATGGATTTCTTAAGTCCTGAAATCGGAAATCTCAGCTGGGACGTTAATTTACCAACAACAACAACCACAGGTTGTTGCCAATATACTTTTATTCTACCACTGAAATGTGGGTTGTTTTTTTAATTATCATTACTAAAGAAGTGAGAGAATGTGCACCTGTAACGAGTTGCTTTTTTACTAACGGTTTGTTCTTTATCTTAATAATTGTTAGATTGTTGTGTTGTTGTAGTTGTGGCTTTTCTTGTTGTTTTTTTTTGGAGGGGTCCGCTTATCTGTAACCCTAAAAAATAAAGATCATTCATATCATTCATTCATTTGTTCCAAACCAGGGTAAGGGCCCAATAAAAAAAGTATTTACTTTTGTGTGTGGTTTCAGTTTACCTGGCTTCACAATCTCCCAGCCACTAACGACAATTTGGGTGATCGCTGGGGGTTTCAGTACTGTACCTTGGTTGTAATAAAACCGTTTTGTTGAACATTTTGTTGACACACCATACATCTGCTCAATAATGGTAGCATAACACGCTCCCTTGACATTTTACCCACAGGGCTTCAGTCATTGATCTTTCATCTCCTGCTTTAGTGCCAGAATGCAAATGGAATATATTTGATGAATCACTTGGCAGTTGACCACATACCCAGTGATAATTACTATTGATCATTAAAAAAGAACAGTGTGAAACAGACAGAGTCCATAAATTCGACTACAAACAAGCAAACTGGGATATTTTGAAAGACTTTTGTCCAGTTCTGATCTGGTAGAATATAGAAAACAAAGAAGTAAATGACCTGTGTTCAATTTTTAAATGCACATGTCTCAGAGCTGCAGATCTATCCATTCCATCTGTTAGGTCAGACTGCTTTAAAACACACTGGGAATGTGGTGGAATACAGCTTGTGAAGAGGCAATAACATTTTTTTAAGGAAATAATAAAGTATTTGCGAGACGAAAATCACCATTAAGTCACAAATAATTGTTAAAAAGGGGAAAAAAGAAAAAATAATACTAAAAAGAAAGAAGAAAAGGAGTAAACAAGAAAAAACAAAAACAATAGAAAATTTGGAAAAAAAAGAAAAAGAAAAATAGAAAAAAACCGGAAAAAAAAGATGTGTATCCAAAGTTTGATAAACCCCGCGTCCCTCCTTTTACCCAAAACCCCTTTCCGGCCCCCAAAAACCCCCAAACACATTTAAAGCCTTTTCCCACCCCAGAAAAAGGTAAAACCCTAAATAAACCACAGCCAACACCCCCCCCCCCCCAAAACCTAAAACGCACCCCGAAATCCCCCAAAATTTTCAAGGGAAAATCACTTACCCAACCAACTTCCTTTTTTAACCCAAACCACCAAAAAAATTTTAAACCAAAACATAATCACCCGTTATTCGGGGAAATAATTTCGGCAAATTTAAAAAGGAGACAGGAAATGTTTTCCAATTCCCCAAAGCTTTCTCCCAACTCCCCAAAATACAAACCTCGTGAACCCCCCAAAGGACCAATCCCGGCATCAACAACCTGAAAAACATAAAACCTCCATTCGTTTGAAACAGCGTTGTACGCAAATTGCCCTCCCCAAAAAGGCTCATCCTTCCCACTACTGGTTTTTAAAAAAATTTAAAAAGTTTGCCTTCAGGACGTTGTTTTCCTACCAAAACCCCAAAAAAACAAGGGAAAAAAGAAAATTCTTTAGTGGCCAAAAAGCCATCCGAATTAAAAATTCAAAAAACACATGACACCTTTTTTACACTTCTCTGAATTACTTTACGAATTGCCACTTTTTTATAAAGGCAGCCAATATATAATTAAACGGGGGGCCCCGCCCCGGGGCGGTGCACCCGCGGCGCGCGCGTGTGTGTGTTGTGTTGTGTGTGTGTGTGTGTGTGTGTGTGTTTTGTGGTGTGGTGTTGTGTGTTGGTGTTTTTTACGTGCGGCGTGCTGAGAAACGAGCGTGCCTGAATATGTGTGAATGACCAATCAAGCCGGCAGATGCATCCCAAATGGAAAGTTTATAATTATGAGGGTAAGTGGAAGGGTGGCGAAATGCCAAATTTTCCCCCCCCGACCCCTCATTATTCAAAAGCCCCGGACTTGAAGAAATGTCCTCGGGTATCAGTGTTGTGTATGGTGTGTTGTGTGTGTTGTTTTGTGTGTGAGTGTGTGTGGTGTGTGTGTTAGTTTTAATTTTTTTTTCGAGAATAATGGAATAAGTATTTTGGTTCTATTTTAAAATCCAGTCCTTTAGTATGCAGTTTTTGTTAATTTTCCCACCAGCCCACGATGCCTCTGTATCAGGTGTGTGTGTTTGTGTGTGTGTGTGTGTGTGTGTGTGTGGTGGGGTGTGTGTGTGTGTGTTTGTGTGAGTTTGTGTGTGTGTGTGTTTTGGTCGGCGCGCGCCCCCCGAAGTAGGGGGGTGGTGCAAAATTTGCATACGTGCATGTGCACAATTGCTCATAAAATAAGTATGTCTTTTTTTACTTTATTGATATTTTTTAATTGTTTGTAAGTTCATATGCCTTTTTTCTAGCCAATTGTCTTGATACGATTGTATTCCTACATTGAGCTGTGTGTGTGTGGTGTGTGTGTGTGTGTGTGTGTGTGGTGTGTGTGTGTGTGTGTGGTGTGTGTGAGTGAGTGTGTTGTGTGTGTGTCAGTGTGTGAGTGTGTGTGAGTGTGTGTGTGTGTGTATGTGTGAGTGAGTGTGTGTGTGTGTCGTTCGTCGTCTTTGTGTGTGTGTGTGTGTGTGTGTGTGTGTGTGTGTGTGTGTGTGTGGTGTGTGTGTGTGTGTGTGCGCGCGCGCACGCGTGCGTGCGTGCGTGTGTGTGTGTGTATGTGTGTGTGTGCGAGCGTGCTTGTGTGGATGTGTGCGTGCGTGCGTGCTTACAAGCGTAAATAAGCGTTTATGTCTTTTCTAGACAATGGTCTTTATAAGTTTGTATTCCTACATTGGGCTGTGTGTTTGTGTGTGTGCGTGTGTGGGCACGTGCACGTAGGTGTCGTGCATGCGTGTGTGTTTGTGATATTTTTATTTGAAGTTAGAATGTTTTTACTAATATGAAATGTAATTATCTTGTGCCTTTTGAGATTATGATTCGTATCAGTATGCCTCTCAGTATTGTAACTGCCCTTCATGGATAAATTGTTTTTGACTTGACTTCACTCGACTTAATCATTACATTAATGCCCCTTTTTAATGAAGAACGTGACGCCTTATCTTCTCTGTCAAAAAATAAGCCATCAGATGGACTTGACAGGGTTTTTTTTTAATAACATGTTAAACCATCTACCTGAAAACTGGATGTTGGTTCAGGGGTGACATGCCGAATACTTGGAGGCAATCAATCATTGTACCGACACTAAAGCAAGGGAAACCTAGAAATGACAACAAAAGTTACAGACCTATTGCTTTGACATGACACGTCCTTTAGACTAATGGAAAGAATTGTTCTAAGAAGATTAATTCACTTCTGTTGTAAAAAAAAAACTATATACCAGTTAACTAACTAGGCTTTCAAAAAGAAAAATCGTCAACTGATCATTTGTCAAACTTAATAATAATAATAATAATAAAGTAGTAGTAGTAGTAGTAGTAGTAGTAGTAGTAGTAGTAGTAGTAGTAGTAGTAGTTAGTATAGTAGTAGTAGTAGTAGTAGCAGGTACCCATCAGTCTCGGAAGACTGTGGAGTTGCGCTCTAGTCTTTAGAGCGCAAAGCCCGGGTAAATAAGTATGGAGGGCAAACTGTTACCCATGCAGCAGACCAACCCCCCACCTCCTCTCCACGCCACTGGAATAATCCAGTGGAGAGGCAATGACCGATATATACGAATGGTTCCAGTACCGTCCCAGGAGCCACTAGAACGTTGCCATATACAGCCCCAAGCCGCCATCCTCGATTTTTCCTCAGGGATGGTGTCTAAACACAACACCTGTGTGCATGCTGTTTTTTTTTTCTTTTATAATT
>JASPKP010000110.1:2500-10000 GCA_030674155.1 Stramonita haemastoma | reverse complement strand
GACATTATCTGATATCCCATACAATGACAGCTTCTTACATAAAAGCTTATGATCAATTACATCAAAAGCCTTTGCAAAATCAACAAAAAGGGCACCACAGAATCTGTTGTCATTTAAATTAGTTAACCAACTTTCAACTAGGCTCGTAAGAGCAGTGTGACAAGAATGACTTTTTCTGAAACCCGATTGATTCTTGTTTAGAAGATTGTGAATCTCAAGATGGTGATAAATGTGTCTATGAATGTGTTTTTCCAACGGTTTTGATATTATTGATAAATTAGAAATAGGTTGTAATTACAAGATTTTGAATGGTCTCCACTTTTAAATAGAGGAATTACTTTAGCTATTTTAAACTGCGTTGGAAAATAGCATTTTTCAATGCATAAATTATATATATAAGTTAATGTGTCAGAGATGATAGGAGCTGCTAACTTGAGAATTTTACTGTCAATACCATCTGGTCCTCTACTACTATTTTGTTTCAAGCTATTTAGATATCTGAACACTTCAGAAACACTTATGAAAGGGATTTTTAATTTTGATTTAATGTTTTTTGATGAGCAAAAGCTTTTTAGCTCTTCTAAGGAGTTTAATTCTGTCTCATCTCTTTTATAACTGTTTCAGCTATGGTGGTAAAATAAATGTTGAGATCATCTGGGGAAATTTTATTAGCAATGGGTTGAGTTGGGTATTTATTGGTTAATTGATTGATAGCCTGCCAAACAGCTTTAGGATTGTGTTTTGATGAGGCAAGATTTTGGAAATATTTTTGTTTTGCTTTACGTTTTAATGAGTTTACTTTGTTTCTTTGTTCTTTAAATTCTCCTATTTTTCTTGCTTTTAATAGATCATCTCTTAAATAAGTTTCTTTTAGAATCTCAGTTGTCATCCATTTAGGTTGTGTTGCATGCTTCACTCTTCGGGTTTTGAAAGGAGCATGTTTATCATAGACTGAGTTAAATGTTTCTAGCCAAAAATATATGGCTTTCTCTGGGTCTGTAAAGTTGTAAACATGATTAATTGAGGTATTTAGCAAGTCAGCAAGAAATTTATTTTCATCAAATTTAACAAATGATCTATAAGTGACTTCCTTGTGACCAGGGTATGGGAATTTTTATTCCTTTTTTGTTCCATGTGAAACAGGTAGGAAGGTGGTCACTGCAGCCACAGTGAGGAACACATATTTCTTTGATATTTTGCTTATTAGTTACATATACATGGTCAATGAGAGTTGCACTGGAGGAGGTTAAGCGCGTTGGTGTGTCAATAATTTGCGAGAGATTATAGGAATTTAATTTGTTTACCCACAAAGGGTGGGGTTTAAGTAGATTCATGTTAAAATCTCCCAATAGTAAAAGTTCTTTTGCATCCAAAGATGCTGCATCCATCATTATGGAAAATCTATCAACCCAATCAATTCTCTCAGAGGGATTTCTGTATATAAATCCGACAATAATGGGTTTACTTCGTTTGAGTTGTATTTCTAGCCATAGAGACTCTACTTGTTGGGTTTCAAGATGGTGAATACGTTTAAAGTTTATGGATTCATTTATATATACAACTTTTCCTGTTGTTTTGGAGGAAGAGGGGTCTTTACGGATTGCTCTAAACCCAGGTATTTGGATTTCTTTATCAGATACTAAACTGGAAAGTCTGGATTCTGTAAATCCAAATAAATGAAATGGTTTATTTGAGTTGTGTAGGATACTATGTACATCAGCTAGCTTGTTTAAAATGCTGTTAATGTTTAAATGACCAATACGTAGTCCATCTTTTTGTGGCCAGGTTTTCAGACAGGGAGCCATGTTGCTGAAAAGGTAGAGAAGAAGAAGGAGAAGAAAAAAGAAAAAGAAAAAAAAAAATCACTAGAACCCCGAATGATTCTAAAACGGTTTGAGGAAACAATATTTATCTACTTAAACTGATCAAGTAAATACAATGGAATGGATGATAAGTGAATATGCAATACAAAGCAATATATATTAATTCGTATGATAAAACTATATCAGTTTTTGCTGCACAAGTTAAGAGGAGCAAAAAAAGTACTAATAAAAGTCTTGCTTTAACTGTTACCAGTTGAGATATATTATATCCTAAAACAGTTATCAGATATACCCAATATCCTCAGATCAGGAATATTGTTAAGTAGTCAAATCAGTCTTTTGGAACACGCAGAGAAATGTTTATGCTGTATTCCAATATCCAAGGCGAGAAAAAAAAAAAAAAAAAAAATCCACTGTTCAAAAAATCCCTTCCATCTGTCTTTGTCCATTTAAAATTAGACTCTTTAATTTGAAGGTTAGCACAACACAGCACAGAAGTCACTAAACACATCCACGGTTGTGAATAACTTCAGAATAATTCAGCTTGCAGGTTTGCAAAACACAGCACGGGAATCACAAAACACATCCCCTAACTTGGATAACCTTCAGTTTGTAGGTTTGCAAAACACAGCACAGGAGTCACTAAAGGCATTCACAATCTAGACGCATTCACAAAATCTAGGCATTCCAAAACTGTCACTAAACAGCACAGGAGTTATAGCACAGGTGTCACTAAATGCATTTACAATCTAGATGCATTCACAATCCTAATCGATCCAAACTGACACTGACCGCATTCACAATCTAGATTGTTCCGATAAAGTACCGTTTAGTACTAGTAAGACAAGTCATTTCAGCACAGCGTTTTTTAGCACAGTAGGTATAGTGTTGAATGTTTCTGACAATTCTTAATATTTCATTTGCCGGCACCAGGTCCACAGAGGTATTCATCAAGGTAGAAAGGTTTATTTTCACAGGTAGTTTACATGCACATCTACAGACATAAAGAGGGGAAGAGACAGACACAACAGAGAGAAAGACAGACAGTAAGAAAGAAAGAAGGAGAGAGAGAGAGAGAGAGAGAGAGAGAGAGAGAGAGAGAGAGAGAGAGAGAGAGAGAGAGAGAGAGAGAGAGAGAGAGGGAAAAAAGAGAGAGAGTGAGACAAGAGTGAGACACACACAGACAACAGAGAGAGAGAGAGAGACAGAGAGAGAGACAGAGAGAGAGAGAGAGAGAGAGGGAGAGAGAGAGAGAGAGCGAGGTCAGAGAGACAGAGAGTGAGAGACAGAGAAATAAAGAGAGGGAGAGAGAGGGGGGAAGAAAGGGGGGAAGGGAGAAAAAAAAGAGAGGCAGACAAGAGAAAGTGAGAGAAAGAGACAGACACAGAGAGAGAAAGAAACAGACAGACAGACAGATAGACAGACAAAGACAGAGATAGAGACAGAGAGAGAGAGAGAGGGAGAGAGAGACAGAGAGAGACAGAGGGAGAGAGACAGAGACAGACAGAGGGAGACAGAGAGAGACAGAGAGACAGAGAGAGAGACAGAGAGAGAGACATAGAGACAGACAGACAGAGAGAACACTGAACACTGAAATTGTTTAATGTACATTGGCCTTAGGCCACAATACAAAAAAGTGGTGGGCATAGAGTGTGTGCATATGACATAGGTGATATAAACATATTACTATCATCGCATATGCATATGAAATAATGTATTAGTAATTATAAAGCAAGAAAGTTAAATAAGCCATATCTTAACCGTTAATCACGGAACAATTCACACGTATCGTAAACGACACTATTTTAGATGTATCATTCATCAACACAAATACCAATTTTTAGAGAGTTGTCCTATTTCTTCTATTGGTTGCATGAAAGATAAAACGTGATAAATTGTATCTATCAGTAGGTACAGTGGCTTTGAGTAGCACATAGAAAGGAAGTCTTTTAGAATCTTTAAGAAACTTATTTCTCAAGTCTTCATAGATAGGGCAATTCAGTATAAAGTGTTCATTTTCTATTTGATCTTTACAAACAGGGCATTGCGTAACTTCGTTTAAACTATTATACCGCTGTGTATTATTGTTCAATGGTAGAACATTGAATCGAACTTGCGTAACTGCAACTCGAAAACAATATGTATCCATATTTTCAGTGTTATACTTTTCTTTTTCAAAAATAGTTTTAAAGTCTCTATAACCATCATATCGCTCACGGTCTCTAATGGTGCCAGTCCATTCCTGATCAAACCAATCTACAAGTCTTTGTTTAAAGGCGTGCAAGAACATTTTTATGTCTCCTACACCTTGGTTCAATCAAACGATATCATACCCAGTAGTATATAATATTTCCAGCATTGTTTGACTCGAACTCAAACGTTTTATTGAGGAAATATGGATAAGCCAGAGGCTTCTTTACACCAGGTCCTCAGAAAAAAAGCACCAAAAAACAAAAAACAAAAGAAACAACAACAATAAACCCACTGGCAAACAATCATAAAGAATTATATAACATATAGATATAATAAAGCAAATGATAAACTTTATCACTTATTTATATAACCAACTATCCAACTACACACAATTACAGGCACAAAATAAATCACAATATACACTATTTCAAGTCAATATCCTTACTTATATTCTCACACACCATGACACTATAGATTACAAATTCAAATTATTCCACGGTAGCAAGAAAAAACACATCCCTACACAATTTCAAAGACACAAAAAGCGAAAAAACAGTTCAAAACAATCAGATTTTCAAATCACACACACACACAAACATACACACACAACATACATACATACAACACACACACTCACACACACGCACGAACACACACAAACACACGTGTGAGATTGAGACCAGATAGAGGGGGAGCGAGAGACAGAGACAGATAAGAGTAAGACAGAAAGTAGATAGAGAGAGGGGGGGGGGAGGAAGGAGAGAGAGAGAGAGGACAGAGATAGAGAAGAGGGGGAGAGAGAGAGGAGAGAGAGAGAGAGAGAGAGAGAGAGAGAGGAGAGAGGAGAGGGGGAGAGAGAGAGAGGGAGAGGGAGAGAGAGAGAGAGAGAGAGAGAGAGAGAGAGAGAGAGAGAGAGAGAGAGAGAGAGAGAGAGAGAGAGAGAGAGAGAGCATGAGTCCAGAGATAGAGACAGAGAAGGACCACAGAGAAAGGGAGAAAAAGAGAGACTTACACAAGAGAGAGCGAGAGAGAAACAGAGAGGAAGAGACTACAACCAGGAAGAGAGAGAAAGGGAGAGGGAGAGACAGAAACACAGAGAAAGGGAGAGAGAGACACAGAAAGAGGGAGAGAGAGAGGGGGGAGACAGACAGACAGACAAACAAAGAGAAAATACAAAATGTTATTAAGTACAACAGTGAAGGAAACGATAAGAAGAAAAATGCACCAAAAAACAAACAAATCAATCAAGAACAAGTGACAACAATGAAGGGAGGGAGGGAGGGAGAGAGAGAGAGACAGAGAGAGAGAAGATAGACAGACAGACAGACAGACAGAGAGAGACAAACCGACAGATAGACCGACAGAGACAGAAGAAAGAGAGACAGAGAGACAGAGAGAGAGAGTGCGACTGAGACAAGAGACTGAGACGAGAGACTGAGATCAGAGACTGAGACCAGAGACTGAGACCAGAGAGAGAAAGGCAGAGGCAGAGGCAGAGAGAGACAGACAGACAGACAGGCAGACAAACAGAATGACAGACAGCAGACAGACAGACAGACAGACAGACAGACAGACAAGACCGAGAGATTGAGGCTAAAGAGAGAGGGAGAGAGAGGGAGAAAAAGAGACTAAGACATTAGAGAGACAGATAGGAAGAAAGACAACAAGAGAGCAAGGGAGAGACAGAGAGTCAAAGAGAGAGAGAGAGGGAGACAGAGGGAGACAGGGATAAGAGAGAGAGAGAGACAGAGAGCGAGAAAAAAGAGACAGAGACAGAGAGACAGCGACCGATAGAGACAGTGCAGAGACAGAGAGAGACAAGAGAGAGAGACAGAGAGAGAGTTAGAGACCAGAGACTGAGACCAGAGACTTGAGACCAGAGACTGAGACCAGAGAGAGAAAGATAAGCAGAGGCAGAGACATGACAGAGACAGAGAGAGGGGAGAGAGTGAGAGGGGGGAGAGAGAGAGTGAGAGAGAGAGAGAATGAGACCAGAGAGAGAGACAGAGAGAGACCAGAAAGAGAGAGAGAGGGCGAGAAAAAGAGAGACTCAGATAGGAGAGAGAAACAGAATGGGAGAGACAACAACGAGGAAGAGAAAGAGAGAAGGAGAGGGAGAGACAGAGACACAGAGAGAGGGAGAGACACAGATAGAGGTAGAGAGAGACAAAGAGAGAGCGAGAGACAGGGGGGGGGGGGAGGGACAGACAGAGAAAATACAAAATTTTATTTACAGAGATTAGATTAAAATTGAAGACCATTTGGAAGAACAGGAACATCTCGCTCAGCTCAAAGATCAGGCTGATGCGCACTCTGGTCATCTCAATATTCCTGTATGCTTGTGTCATGGACCCTCACAGCGGATCTGGAAAAGAGAATACAGGCCACAGAGATGAGAGGCTTTCGCAGACTTCTCGGCATCTCTTACAAAGACCACATTAATAACGAGGAAGTGAGAATCAGAATCGGTCAAGCCATCAGGCCCTTTGAAGATCTCCTGACCACAGTCAAAAAACGCAAACTGAAGTGGTATGGGCACATCGCAAGATCAACAGGGCTTGCCAAGACGATTCTGCAGGGAACTGTGCAAGGCGGGAGAAGGAGAGGCAGGCAGAGAAAGATATGGGAGGACAACATCCGAGAGTGGACGGGCCTCAGGCTGAGTGACACCCTGAGAAAGGTCGAGGGCAGAAGGAAATGCTTGCGAGGTCTTCCGTGGATAGAAGAAGAAGAAGTAGATTAAGTACAACAGTGAAGGAAAGACAAGAAGAAAAATGCACCAAAAAACAAACAGTTCAATCAAGAACAAGTGACAACAATGAAGGGAGGGAGGGAGGGAGGGAGGAGAGAGAGAGAGAGAGAGAGAGAGAGAGAGAGAGAGAGAGAGAGAGAGAGAGAGAGAGAGAGAGAGAGACAGACAGACAGACAGACAGACAGACAGACAGACAGACAGACAGAGACAGAGATAGAGACAGACCGACACAGATAGAGAGACAGAGAGAGAGAGAGAAACTGAGATCAGAGAGAGAAAGAGATTGATAGAAAGGCAGGGGCAGAGACATGACAGAGACAGAGAGACAGAGACCGAGAGATTGGGGCAAAATAGAGCGGGAGAGAGAGGGAGAAAAGAGACTAAGACATGAGATAGAGAGAAAGAGAGAGAGAGCAAGACAGCGAGGGAGGGACACAGAGAGAGGGGGGGAGAGACAGAGGGAGACAGGGACGACAGAGAGAGAGACAGACAGAGACAGAGAGAAAGAGAAAAAAAGAGACAGAGATAGACAGACATAGACATAGAGAGAGAGACCAGGGACTGGGACCAGAGACCGAAATCAGAGACCGAGACCAGACAGATAGAAAGATAGACAGGCAGAAGCAGAGACATGACAGAGACAGAGAGAGAGGGGGAGAGAGAGAGAGAGAGGAGAGGGGGGGGAGGGAGAGGAGAGAAGAGAAGAGAGAGAGAGGAGAGAGAGAGAGAGAG
>JASPKP010001097.1:30000-32350 GCA_030674155.1 Stramonita haemastoma | reverse complement strand
ACACATGAAAACCAAACAAACCCCTAACCATCTAAAAGGAACAAAACCACTCAGAAAACAAAGGAAAACAAAGGGTAAACAAAGCAAACCAAAGCAAGGCAAAGCCATACAAGAGAGAGCAAGGAAGAGAAGAAAACAAAGAACAAAAGAGAGAAGA
Organism: Stramonita haemastoma; assembly: GCA_030674155.1. NCBI lineage: Eukaryota > Metazoa > Mollusca > Gastropoda > Neogastropoda > Muricidae > Stramonita > Stramonita haemastoma. Next base: position 32,193 of record JASPKP010001097.1, on the reverse strand, counting down.
ACAAAGAACACCACTACTTATTCATAGGAATACTCGGTCTGACCTTTAGAGGGCTTCGAGGCGGCTAGATACTTTTTTTTCCAGGGAGAGAGGGAGGGGAGAGAGGTGGGGGTGAGAGAGGGGTGGGGGTGGGAGGGAGGGAGGGGGTGTGTGAAAAAGAGAGAGAGAGAATGAATGAATGAGTGAGTGAGTGAATGAATGAATGAATGAATGAATGAATTTTTTTTCAAGGGTTACAGAGTAAGCATTACATTTTTTTTTCATCCGGCCCTTGCCCTGATCAGAAGGAGAGAGAGAGAGGGGGAGCGAAGGAGGGAGAGAGTGTGTGTGTCAGTGTGTCTGTGTGACTGTGTGTGCGCGCACTTGTGCATGTGCTTGCGTGTGTGCATTTATGCTCGTGCGTACTCTGTGTGTGTGTGTGTTGTGTGTGTGTGTGTGTGTGTGTGTGTGTGTGTGTGTGTGTGTGTGTGTGTGTGTGTGTGTGTTCTTGTATTTAACATCTGTTTACTATAAGTGATAGACTGGGGAAAAAGTGCAAAAGTGTGTGTGTGTGTGTGTGTGTGTGTGTGTGTGTGTGTGTGTGTGTGTGTGTGTGTGTGAGTGTGTGTGAGACAGAGAGAGTTAGAGAGAGAGAGAGTGTGTGTGTCTGTCTGTCTGTCAGTCTGTCTGTGTGTCTGTCTGTGTATGTCTGTGTGTGTGAAAGTAAAGATAAAACTTTTATTTCTAGATGGTGCATTCAATTTTTTTCGTTTCTCGGCTAGAGCTCCAAGGTTCAGCAACGGTGAGATGTCGCATATTATGCAACCGTTTTTGTCCCCCAGAAAGGTAGCCACGTTTGACTTCTACGAGTACAATGAATAAGGAATGCAACATATTTCTTTTCATCTCGATATCTATGTGTGTATTTCATTTGTTGAAATTTTTACTTGAGTCGAATTTGATTTTGTTCATTCATGTTGTTTTATTTCAAGGAAAATGGAATAAATACTCATATGTGGCTTTCTTGTTTTGATTATTTTTTTACAGCAGATCCCCGTGTGTGTGTGTGTGTGTGTGTGTGTGTGTGTGTGTGTGTGTGTGTGTGTGTGTGTGTGTGTGTGTGTGTGTGTGTGTGTATGTGTCTGTGTGTCTTGTGTGTGTGTCTGTGTGTATGTATGTATGTGTGTGTATGTGTGTGGGGGGGGGGGTTGTGTATGTGTATGTGTGTATGTGTGTGTATGTGTAAATGTGTGTGTGTATGTGTGTATGTTTGTGTATGTGTGTGTGTGTGCGCGCGTGCGCGCTATGGGATATGGTACTGCAGAAATATATTGCACACAGTCATCCCTTTTTGATAACACACGCTGGCACACACACACACGCACACACACACACACACACACACACACACACACACCACACACACACACAACACACACACACATACACACATACACACACGCGCGCGCGCGCGCGCACACTTACAATCTGCTGACACGGGTTCGAATCTCGTTTAAGAGGATTTTTCCACTGAAGTTAACATCAGTGCCGACTCCACTCCCCCCAAAAGTCCTTCAAATGATACTATAAACCGAGGTCCTTTGTGCGAACGCACGCAGAACATCTTGAGCACACGTTAAAACCCACTCTGCTTTTCGGAAGAGTAGGCCATTGTGTTTTAAATGGTATGGGCATGTCAGGAGATTAAAGGGACTAGCAAAAACAATACTGCAAGGCACTGTCCAAGGAGGAAGAAAAAGAGGCAGGCCAAGGAAGAGATGGGAGGACAACATCAGCCAATGGACAGGCCTAGAACTCAACAAAGCCCTGAGAAAGGCAGAACAGAGAGAGGAATGGAGGGAACTGGTTGTCAAGTCTTCAGGGGTGCCCCCACGGTCACCAGACTAAAGGATAGATAGATAGATAGATAGATAGATAGATAGATAGATAGATAGATAGATAGATAGATAGATAGATAGATAGATAGATAGATAGATAGATAGATAGATAGGCTATTGTGTGCCGGTGGGTACCGATAACTAAATTTACAAAAACTGCATAAAAAGAAAAAAGCGGGAAAAGGCAGGTAACTCTGCACTAAAAAAATCGCTTATTTGTCAGAGGAGACAACGTCATAGATCGTTGTTTACGTCATAACCAATCATGCTTCTTGTTCTGTCTGATTATTGTTGTTGTGAGTTAGAGATGTTTTTC
>JASPKP010001097.1:15000-20000 GCA_030674155.1 Stramonita haemastoma | reverse complement strand
TGTTGTACTCATTTCAGGATTTTGTGCTACGTAAATCTGAACTAATGAAAATTTGTTTAAACAAAAAAAAGTATAATACAAAAATTACTATTGTTATTGTTGTTATTGTTGTTGTTATTGTTGGTAGTAATAGTAGTAGTAGTAGTAGTAGTAGTAGTAGTAAGTAGTAGTAGTAGTAGTAGTAGTAGTAGTAAGTAGTAGTACCGTAAAATCCCTAGCATACGCCCCCCCCCCCCCCCCCCCCCCCTGCACTGATTTAGGGCAAAATTGGGGGGTGGGCGTTTGCTAGGGATAGACCCCTTTGCACAAGATATTTTTTGTGCTCAACCCTGTAATTGAGTGAAACAACCCCCCGAAAGCATCTAAGTTAGGTCATGTGAGTAGAAGGAAGGAAAATAGAAAAGAAAGGGATTTTGAGGCAAAGAAGGCCTACGAGTTCCATCGCTTTCCGTTGTAGGTCCTTGTTTCGCAATACCCTGCCTTCAGATCTTTTATCTTACAGATAATGCAGCACACCTTGGTCGACATGTTCAGATCTAACTGCTGGTCCTTTTGACAGTTTCCGTTTTTGTTTGTCTTTTCCATACTTTCAAGTCTATCTCTGCTTTCACTCCATTCCCTGATCCTCTTCCTATCCACAGAAAATTCACGGGCACACTCCGAAACATTCCCACCTGTTTTGTTATCCAGATACTGGAGGGCTTCCAATTTGAAAGATACAGTGTAAGACTGTCGCTTCCGCATTAAAAATTTTGCAAAAATGGCACAGAGAGATTCAAAAACTAACTTCCGGCCATCAGGAAGCGTCGTCAAAGTACCGGTACTTCACTGACAGACAAAAGACGTCAGTGGAAAACGCATGACGTAATTTTAATTTACTTTGTTGGGGATGGGTGGGAGTGAGGACAAAGAATTTTTTTAAAAAAGGAAAGAAATAGGAAAAGGTAAAGAAGGGGAAAAGGATGACTTTTAGAACAGTCTGCACAAATCCTAGTGAAAGTGAGCATAGTCTCTTTGAAAAAAGCAGGGTGGGCGTTTGCTAGGTAGTTACCCCTGTGCACAACTTTTGGCCCAAAGTTGGGGGGGGGGGGACGTTTGCTAGATGGCGAGCTTATGCTAGGGATTTAACGGTGGTAGTAGTAGTAGTAGTAGTAGTAGTAGTAGTAGTAGTAGTAGTAGTAGTAGTAGTAGTAAGTATGTAGTAGTAGTAGTAGTGGTAGCAGTAGTAGTATTGTAAATATATTATAATGATGAGATGATGATGATGATGATGATGATGATGATGATGATGATGATGATGATAAATAATAATAATAATAATAATAATAATAATAATAATAATAATAATAATAATAATAATGATGATGATGATGATGATGATGATGATGATGATGGTGATGGTGATAGTGATGATGATATCATCATCATCATCATCATCATCATCATCATCATCATCATCATCATCATGATATAATAATAATAATAATAATAATAATAATAATAATAATAATAATAATAATAATAATAATAATAATAACTAATAAAATAGCAAAAATAAGTATATAATAATAACTTCAAAGCAGAAATATTAGCATGAATATGATGATGGTTACTATGCTTGCAATAATAATCACTGTTTCTGTTGTTGGTTATTAGAAATACACATAAAAAAAGTAAAAAATAAAAATAAGACAAAAACAATGCCTCCGGGGAAAGGGATTTGAACCCCAGAACGAGCCTGTGCCAGCTGGTGCCCTTAAGTCTCAGAGAAAGGAGCAAGAGGAATAGATGAAGAGCTATGAAATAAGAAATCCTCAGTTTGGTTGTCAGTTCACAGCTTCTCATCACAGACAGACACCAGCTCAACTCGCGTCCGAACCACTCGGCTATCCCGGCCACATGCTGGCCTGTACATTTTTCACCTATTTCAATTTCATATGCAGTACATTGCACGCTTGTTACCTTTGACCTGGACAAGTTTGGGTTTGTTTTGTTTTTAACTTGATTTTTTTTTCGACATGGAATTCAAAGATTCATTATAGCATTGTAATTATCTGTTGTTATTCTTTATCGTTAAGACAATGATCTGAAATAATCATTTTAAATATCTTGCCCTGTGACCTCTGTGGTTGAATGATGTCGTGTTGTTGTCATTGTTTGTGTGTGTGTGCAAGATAAAATCCCACTAGACCATGATCTAGGAGAGGGAAACCTCCCCCCCCCCCTGGGGGGGATTTTTTACTTTTGTTTTTCTGAAAGCTTATGATGTTGGTAGAAACATTTGACATGTTACCCTCTGGGATACAGGTTATTTCAGGAGTGAGAGGTGTATCAACAGTGCATTTTCCCCTCTTTGGGCCCTATATTTAGGTTTTTGGGGTAGGGATGTTCACACTGCGATTATTGCACAAAATCTGGCTTAACTTCTCATAATTTTATTGTGAATAGCATCTAGTATAATTTTCCCGATTATATAGGCACAGTTTTTTGCTGACCTATTTAAAAACAAAACTACAGTGATGACTTTAATGCGCGGCTGTCCGAACCGCACGCAGCTGAAATCTGTCTTACCACTCAACCACAGCCGAGCGCTGTTCCGTTCTCTCACCATCAGTTGAGCGGCACTTTCATCTCACGCCTTGTGTGTCCGGTGCCAGAAATGTATCCACCAACTATTAGTATGTTCCACAAAGTATGCACAAATAAGTCTAGATCAAGATGTTATTATTGATCAGAGAATGTCTGTAACACACAGTAAGTACTGCAACGGCCATAAGTATCATTAACGAAGAGGATGTGTTAACCACAGCACTTTGAGTCTATGATTTTTTGGAGTTTCTTTTTTTTTTCCTCAAGAAATTACACATAATATGCAGATCAGTCGCGCGTGTGCACGCGTGTAACACACACACACACACACACACACACACACACACACACACACACCACAGCACATTCAAGTGACACACGATAACATACATCTAAAAATAGAACAAGGCGTGGTCATAATTCGTTGTTCTTTTCAGTTCCGCGTCCTCCACCACAAACGTTGGGGATAAGGCAAACTGTTGAGTAGTACTTTTAGTATCCATTTTAACCATCATGTTTCAGGTCATTTTATTTTATTTATTTTTATTTTTATTTTTATTTTAGTCTTTTATATCGAGGATAATGGAATAAGCACTCATGTGCTTTTTTTCATCCAGTCCCCATGTGTATGCAGTTGTGTAAATATTTTCATCTGTTCCCACCCGCACACAATCGCCTACTCTTACGAAAAGCGGAACATGATTTAACGTGTGCGTAAGACGTTCTGGGTACGTTCGCACACGGGGCCTCGGTTTACAGTCTCATCCGAAAGACTTTTGAGGAGAGTGGAGTCACGGGCAACTGTGCAGTCTCTCACTGAAAGTGTATTTCATCTTCCCCATGTGACGTTTCCTGTATAAAATGAACATTTCAACATGGCAGATGAACATCCAGTGACCTTTAAAAGTACACTTAAGTGCAAAAGAAAAACTTCCAGGGGTGGGAGAACTTGTATAATTCATTTCCAAAATAACAGAAAAGACTGTAACTCCACTAACTGAAGAAAGCACACAAAAAAACTATTTAAAAGTCTCTTCACTTGAGACGTTCTTCAGATGTGGCATGTCATAGACTAGATGAGATTTGTAATTGTATTCCAAGAGACCTTGACTTTACAACGCCATGGTTATCACAGAAGCTGTTATGCACAGTTTACAAGTGTGAAATTTGCCAGGAAAAGAAAGCGTGAGACAGGTAGTGAAGAGGTTGCAGGACCATCAAAACCTAAAGGACTGTCGCTACTTCAGGCCCATTGCTTCCAAAAGGCAGTTGCATTTTTTGCAAGAAGAAATTTAAAAAGAAAGTTTCAAAAGGGGTTCCATGTTTTTGGAAAACTTGTAAAATGTATCACCAAGACAGCAGAACAGTCTATAAAGGATGCAGCCAAAACTAAACTAGATGACATTTTCACTCATTATCAAGATACAGATCTTGTAGTACGTGAAGCTCACTATCACGAAGGTTGTAGAAAAGACTATCTGAGATGTGAAGACAGGCATGTTGAAACATCAACAGACCAGAAAACTACTGAGCGGCTACAGGCATACGAGAGGGCATTTGAGTACATATGCGAGTATGATGAAAATGCAATAATCAGAGGTTCACAGGTGGAGAGAATGATCATGCTAGGTGAGAAGTACTGTGAATACATGCAACAACATTCTCCTGACTTCTACAACCCAGGATACAAGACTTACAAACTGAAAGAAAAAAATAATGAGATATTTTGGCTTCAGAATTCAATTCTGGGCTCCGAACCACCGCAGTGATCTTGTTTATTGTGATGAACTTGCCCAGGGTCAGGCAGTTGAGACAGCATTTGTGTCAGCAGTTTCAGAAGAAAGACGTCTTGAGGAATCTGCATATGTTCTTCGCCGATACATTATGGATGCTTTCAGGGCACCTGATATGCCATGGCCTCCTTCTGCAGAATTTCTTCAGTCTGATGCTGTTTAACCTCTAGATATTTTCACAGACTTTCTAAAAACACTGCTATCTGGAAAGAGTAGTTCTATGGAGCAACCCAAAACCACCAGATTGGCATCCTTAATTGCCCAGGACATTTGCTAATCTGTGACAGGAAGGAGGTGGAAAATGCCTAAACATGTTTTGCTTGGAATGTCTGTCAGACATGTAACTGGCAGCTCTGAAATCATAAGTCTGTTGAATAGGTTTGGTCATGTTGCTGAATACAAAACCATTGTGCGACTTGAGACTGCTATGGCCAATTCTGTACTTCAGTGGGCAAGTCTTCTTCCTTCAACAGTGAGTTTGAGAGAGAACAAGGTTATCCATTTTTGCTGGGATAACTTTGACCTGAACGAAGAAACTCCATCAGGAGCCAACACCACCCACTCCACTCATGACATTGTCATTCAAGAGGTTACTGGGGACACAATGCCTGACACTTT
>JASPKP010001096.1:30000-32391 GCA_030674155.1 Stramonita haemastoma | reverse complement strand
AACAGGGGCAGTATTTTTGAATCTATTGAGAAAATTGTTTATTATGTCTTCATAGATAGGGTATCTTACTAAAAGTGTTCTTCACTCTCAACTTGGTTTTTACAAAAACAATTCTTAGACTCAATTATACTACTACTGAGAGAGAGGGGGGGGGAGAGACAGAGAGACAGAGACAGAGAGAGGAAAGAAAAATAAACGGGAAGAAAAAGAGAGTGGGGGAGGGGGGAGCAGGAGGGAGGGAGAGAAGAGCCGAGAGTGAGAGAAAGTGAGGTAGAAGAAGACAGGGGAGAGACAGAGACAGAGACACAGAGAGAGAAAGAGACAGAGACACAGAGAGAGAAAGACAGACAGAGAGAGAAAGAGACAGACAGAGAGACAGACGGGCAGAGAATGAGAGAGAGGTAGAGACAGAGACAGATACATTGACCGACAGAAACAGAGTGGGACAGAGAGAGAAAGCGAGATAAACCTCTCCTCTCTCTCTCTCTCTCTCTCTCTCTCTCTCCTCTCTCTCTCTCTCTCTCTCTCTCCTCTCTCTCTCTCTCTCTCTCTCTCCTCTCTCTCTCTCTCTCTCTCTCTCTCTCCCTCCTCTCTCTCTCTCCCTCTCTCTCTCTCTCTCTCTCTCTCTCTCTCTCTCCTCTCCCTCCTCTCTCTCTCTCCCCTCTCATCATCTCTCACCTGACTAAGACCGAAAAGCTCAGATCTAGGCTATACATTTCTCTTCTTCATTCGACCACGGCGACGAGAACGACGTAGAAATAAAGTCAGTAGCAGTAATAGGAGCTGATTCATTTATTTATTTATTTATTTATTTATTTATTTATTTATTTATTTATTTATTTATTTATTTATTTTATACCGACGATAATGGGATAAGCACTCATGTCCTTTTTTCATCCAGTCCCCGTGTGTATGCAGTTGTGTAAATATTGTCATCTGTTCCCACTGGCACACAATGGCCTACTCTTACAAAAAGCGGAACAGGATTTAACGTGTGCGCAAGATGTTCTGCGTGCGTTCGCGCATGGGGCCTCAGTTTACAGTCTCTTCCGAAAGACTTTAGTAGTAGTAGTAGCAGCTTCAAGTAAAACACAGTTATACAGACAGACAAGGCGACGCGGGAACATTAGGAGTTGAAGAAGATGATGAGCAGATAGATCTGTACATGTATGTATGTATGTATGTATGTATGTATGTATGTATGTATGTATGTATGTATGTATGTATGTATGTATGTATGTATGTATGTATGTATGTATGTATGTAGGCATGTATGTATGTATGTATGTATGTATGTATGTATGTATGTATGTATGTATGTATGTATGTAGGTTTGTAGGTATGTAGGTATGTATGTAGGTATGTAGGTATGTATGTAGGCATGTATGTATGTATGTATGTATGTATGTATGTATGTATGTATGTATGTATGTATGTATGTATGTATGTATGTATGTATAAATGTAGGCATGTATGTATGTATGTATGTATGTATGTATGTATGTATGTATGTATGTATGTATGTAGGTAGGTATGTATGTATGTATGTATGTATGTATGTATGTATGTATGTATGTATGTATGTATGTAGGTATGTAGGTGTGTATGTATGTAGTTATGTAGGCATGTATGTATAGTATGTATGTATGTATGTATGTATGTATGTATGTATGTATGTATGTATGTATGTATGTATGTATGTATGTATGTATGTATGTATGTATGTATGTATGTAGTATGTAGTCATGTACGGAATGTGGTGGTGAAGATCATTCTGCCAGTGCTCACTGACCTAAATCGTGTTGTTGTTTTTTGTTTCGTTTTTTTTTTTTTACTGCAGAAGAGGAAAGGATTGTAGGTTGGTACAAATCTGATTCATTTATTCATTCATTTATTTATTTATTCATTCAATTATTGATTTAATTTGTTATTCTTTTATATGTCTTGTGTCTGAGTCGATCTTTCTCAATCTCAAGCAATAATATGCATCCAGTGTTTAGAGTTCCGTGTTGAATGCGCTCTCTCTCTCTCTCTCTCTCTCTCTCTCTCTCACCTACCACCTCAAGTACATGTGCGCCTGCGGATATGTGCTTATAAATATAAGTGTGAGTACGTGTGTGTGTGTGTGTGTGTGTGTGTGGGTGTGGGGGGGGGGGGGGGGGGTGTATGTGTGTGTGTGCATTTGTGTGTGTGTGTGTGTGAGTGATTTGTATGTGCATTTGCCTGCGAGCGTGCATGCGTGAGTGAGTTGTATGTATGTATGTATGTATGTATGTATGTATGTATGTATGTATGTATGTATGTAGGTAGGTATGTATGTATGAATGTATGAATGTATGTATGTTATGTATGTGTGTGTGTGTGTGTGTGTGTGTGTGTGTGTGTGTGTGT
>JASPKP010001096.1:7500-20000 GCA_030674155.1 Stramonita haemastoma | reverse complement strand
AGGCTAGAAGCCTAGCAACTTGTTGACTCTGTCTCTGTCTCTGTCTCTGTCCTCTGTCTCTGTCTCTCTCTCTCTCTCTCTCTCTCCTCTCTCTCTCTCTCTCTCTCTCTCTCTCTCTCTCTCTTTCTCTCTCTCTCTCTCTCTCTCTCTCTTAGAGGATGAAATAGATGAGCAGTCCCCCTTTTGCAGAAAATCTCAGGATGTAAACAAAAATATGTTTGGAGATCAGTTGTTGGAAATTTGTAACTCTTTTGATCTTGTTATCCTTAATGGTTTGTGTGAATGTGAATTTGATGGCAGTTACACCTATATAGGTAACACGGGATGCAGTACAGTGGATTATTTTGTCATGTCACATGGTATGTATAAAATGTTGTCTCGTGATATGTCCTTAGATGTGGAAGATTCATCTGAATCTGATCATCTACCAGTTATATTAACCTGTTCTACAATATGCAACACTGTTAATAGTCAAAATGAAAAGGGAAATTACTGCATTAAAAAAACATATATGGGATAAAGAAAAAAAAACAGGTTTATGTAGATAATTTAAACGGTGCAAATTTGCAAAGTCAGATTCAGTTAGCTGCTAGTATTTTAGAAGATGATGTAGATAGTGCGTTGGATATGTTTGTACAATGTTTATTATCAGCCAGTGGCTGTATGGTGAGAAAAGTTTATCCTGATGTACAAAAGCATACTTGCGAATGGTTTGATAACGAATGTCAGCAAGCCAAACAAAAAAGTAAACAACTTTTGAGGGGTTTCAGAAAATCCAGAACGGAGGTAGATAGAATACATAAATGCAAGAAAAGATTACAAGCGCTTACTTAAGATCAAAAAAAGAAGTTTTAGAAGGAAAAAGGTTGAAATGCTTGTTGCAAATATGAAAGATTCTGGTAATTTCTGGAAACAACTAAATGAAATGGGATGTGGGAAAAAAAGAGCAAAGTACAAAAACAATATACATCTTGATGAATGGCATGCTCATTTTAAAAAATTAATGTATTTTCAACAGAGGCAAATGATTGCAGTGAGGACTGTCAAGATCACATGGATCTTTCGGAGGAAGAACAACACGCACTGAATGCAGAGATAACCCTAGAGGAAGTATCAAAAGCAGTAGATAAATTAAAGAGTGGCAAAGCATGTGGAATGGATGGAGTGCTTGCTGAAATGCTGAAGACAGGTAATAAAACTACTATCCCTTTCTTACACAAACTGTTTAATGAAGTGTTTACCAAAGGAATATATCCAAAGGAATGGGAAAAGGCCATTGTCATCCCAATTCACAAAAAAGGGGACACTGATAATGTAGATAATTACAGGGGTGTCTCTTTATTAAGTACAATCTCAAAATGTTACAGTACTATATTAAACAAACGGCTTTACTCTTGGTTAGAAGAAAACAATTTAATATCAGAAAATCAAGCAGGATTCCGTAAAAAATATTCTACTATTGACCACATTTTTTGTTTATACTCTGTTGTGCAGAAGAGTTTGTCCCAGAGAGGTAAGAAATTGTATGTTGCTTTTGTTGATTTTAAAAAAGCATTTGATTCAGTAAGACATGATAAATTATTACAGTGTATTAGACATTATGGTGTCAAAGGAAGATTTTTTTGTTCATTACAAGCAATGTATAAGGCCTTAGTATCATGTGTTAGATCAAATTTTGAATACACAGAGCTTTTTGAATGCCCATTAGGGGTGCGCCATGGATGTGTATTGAGTCCAACTCTATTTCAAATGTTTATCAACCAGCTTGCAAATGATATGTCTGAGAAGGGTAAACATCGCATTCAGCTAATACCAGGTATCATGGAATTGTTCATCTTGCTTTTTGCAGACGATGTTGTTTTAGTATCATCTACTCCTGTTGGTCTTCAAAATCAGTTGGATGTCCTCATGGCATGTTGTTCTAATATGAAATTAAACGTTAACAAAGATAAAACAAAAATTATGGTTTTCAGAAAAGGTGGATTTCTGGGCAAAGATGAAGAATGGTTTTTTGAAAATGCTAGATTAGAAGTAGTAAATAAGTATTGTTATTTGGGATACATATTTTCAACAAAGCTTAGCATCAAAGTTGGTATTGAAAATCAAATCATGAAAGGTAAAAAAGCTTGAGTTAGTTTGATAAAGGCATTTTTAAAAAACAAGGATATAACCCTTCAAATATTTTTTAAAGTATTTGATATAAAAATACAGCCTATATTACTATATTCTTCTGAAGTTTGGGGATTAAGTCGCTTGGACTGCTTAGAAAAAATTCATTTAATGGCATGTAAGCGTTTTCTGGGGCTTCCTATTAAAACTCCAAACAAAATGGTGTATGGAGAACTTGGAAGATACCCTCTTCACGTTAATTCGAGTATTTATGCTTTACGTTTACTGGTTTAAGATACTTCAAATGGACCACCACAGGTTACCTCGCCAGGCATACGAAATGCAGCTAAGGCTTGATAGCAATGCTAAAAGATGCTGGGTTACTAACTTAAGAGTGCTATTGTGCGAGTGTGGCTTTAATATAGTATGGTTGCAACAAGGTGTGGGAGATGTAGGACAATTTATGCATATTTTCAAGCAGAGACTGATAGATTTGTTTATTCAGGAATGGCAAGGTGTAATTGATGAACATGAAAGATACTCCATTTACAGGTCATTTAAAACTGTGTTTGAAAAGGAATCATATATTTGTAGCATCGATATATATTGTTTCAAAGTTGCATTGTCACAAGCCAGATTAAATGTCTTGCCATTAAATAGCAATCGCCATAGATACAGCCATAATGTTCAAGACAAAATGTGTCCTTTTTGTAAGGGCGTATTTGAAAATGAATACCATTTAATATATATATGTCCAATGTATGCAGATCTCAGAGTAAAATTTATTCAAAATATTCTTCATCTGCCATTGTCTGCTGTTCTTTGTGCTAACAATACACGTTTTTGTTTGCAGGTTTCAAAGTACATTTTTTATGCCATGCGACGAAGACAGTGCTCGACAGATTTCAACTAGAAAGCAAGATTTAGTATAAATGTCTTATACTGTTAACAGCTCCTCGAGTTCGACTCAGGGCTGAGAGTGGAGTAAAAATGATTTTTGCTTTGTATTTTTTTTCCAATCCATCTGTATTTTTTATTTTGTTTTTTTTTTTTGTTATGGGTATACTTTCTTGAATGAATCCATGGTAGTGGCTAATAGTTGTGATTATCTACCATCCTAGTTTCCATTTCTCCTCATTTCATCCACCAACTTGCTCTCATTTTGTTTATTGTCCGCATAAAGGAGGGATATACCCGAAAAAGTAGAGGTGCAATTGAAACGAACTAATAATGTATTTAGATAGAATCACTCTACATCATAGGTATTTGAAGCAGGAGAGTATGCGGAATATTACTTTGTATACGGTAAAGCTTATTAAATAATAATAGGTATCCTTTTGTAATATTGAAAATTGTAGAAACTGTCTTCAACGATAAGAGCCTGCAGGTGTATTTTGATACAGTCAAAGGAGGAAATGTTTTAAAAATCACACCTATAAAACATTGATGGTGTGCTTTAAATTGTTTTGGGTGACAAGTTTGGTATTAACAACGCCAGTCATTGATGTTTTTCATGAATGTTTTATTGTTTTGTCACACCTGGACGGAGGTGAATGAATAAGATGAGTTTATGTTGATGCATGTTTTGATTTAGTATGGAACATCATGATTCTTGTGTGTGGAAAATTATATTTCGAATATTTTTGTCTACATGTGTATTGTGGCCCAGTGGCCGATGTACATTAAAAAGTTCCGAGTTCCGAGTTCTCCTCTCTCTCTCTCTCTCTCTCTCTCTCTCTCTCTCCCTCTCTCTCTCTCTCTCCTCTCTCTCTCTCTCCTCTCTCTCTCTCTCTCCTCTCTCTCTCTCTCTCTCCTCTCTCTCTCCCTCTCCCTCCTCTCCTCCCTCCCTCTCTCCCTCTCTCCCTCTCCCTCTCTCCCTCTCTCTCCCTCTCTCCCTCTCTCCCCTCTCTCCCCTCTCTCTCATCTCTCTCTCTCTCTCTCTCTCTCCCCTACAACAAAGACTAAAATATAACAAAGACATACTGATGTTTAAGATAATGGCAGGAGCTGTCCCCACGTCCTTAAGAGATAAGTTCCCAATGAATCATTCCAGAAATACTGAAAAGCCAAGTGTCCCAATCCCAAGAATAGACTTGTTTAAATTTAGTTTACTATACTCAGGCCCTGTGCTGTGGAACTCCCTTCCCGATTCAAATAAAGAGCACCAATCATTGACTACCTTCAAAAATCACCTCCTAATCCACTTGATGCACCAAAAATAATAAACCAATTATATTCCCTCTCCTTCTCCCCCTTCTCTTTCTCCCTCCCTCTGTGTGTGTGTGTATGTATGTGTGTGTGTGTGTGTGTGTGTGTGTGTGTGTGTGTGTGTGTGTGTGTGTGTGTGTGTGTGTGTGTGTGTGTGTGTGTGTGTGTGTGTGTGTGTGTGTGTGTGTGTTGTGTGTGAGAGTGTGTGTGTGTGTGTGTGAGTTGGGTTTTTTTGTTGTTGTTGCTGTTTCTTTCTCCCCTTTTATCAAAACTTATGTTTTATGGAACTATTTTGATGATAGATGGTGGTGGATTGATGTTTTCAGTCATTCAACCTCATCCTATTCTCATGTTGCTCCTTAATTATTGCGCCCTCTTTTCTTTTCTTTTTGTTTTGTTTTTGTTTTTGTTTGTTTGTTTGTTTGTTTGCTTGTTTTTTGTTTGTTTGCTTGCTTGTTTTTTGTTTTGTTGCTGTGTTTTCCTTTTGTTTGTTTATTTGTTTGTTTGTTTGTTTTTTCTTCTTCAAATCAAAATCATCATTGATTCCTACTTCATATCTTTGTTTCTGAATGAGTGCATTTTTATAACATTACCTTAATATTGTATTTCTGTCTTATTCCTTACCTGCTTTGTTGTGCTTCTCCCCTTTTATCAAAACTTATGTTTTATGGGACTATTTTGATGATAGATGGTGGTGATTTCAGTCATTTAACCTCATGGTATTCCCATGTTTGCTCCTTAATTATTGCGCCCCCCCCCCCCCTTTTTGTTTGTTTGTTTGTTGTTTGTTGTTGTTTGTTGTTGTTGTTGTTTTTTTTTTTTTTTTTTTGTTTTTGTTTTTGTTTGTTTTGTTTTGTTTTTTGCTTTGTTTTGTTTGCTTATTTGTTTTTTGTGTGTGTGTGTTGTGTGTGTGTATGTGTGTATGTGTGTGTGTGTGTGTGTGTGTGTGGGTGTGTGTGTGTGTGTGTGTGTGTGTGTGTGTGTGTGTGTGTGTGTGTTTTTCCAAATCGAAATCATTGATTCTTACTTCATATTCTTGTTTCAGAATGAGTGCCTTTTTGTAACATTACCTCAATATTGTATCTCTGTCTTATTCCTTACCTGTTGTTGTTTTTTTCTCCCTTATATCAAAATCTTATGTTTTATGGGACTTATTTTGAGATAGATGGTGGTGGATTGATGTCTTCAGTCATTTAACCTCATCATATTCTGATGTTTGCTCTTTAATTATTGCGCTTTTTTTGTTGTTTTGTTTTGTTTTGTTTTTTGTTTGTTTTGTTTTTGTTTATTTTCCTTTATTCAAATCAAAATTATCATTGATTCTTACTTCTTTTTCGTTTCTGAATGAGTGACTTTTTATAAGATTACCATAATATTGTATCTCTGTGTTATTTCTTGCCTGTTTGATACTTGGTATGGTTCCTTACTTTTGGTATTTGGATCATTATAATTGTTGTTGTGTAGTTGTGGCTATTATCTTTATTTTTTTCTATCAATGTTATCCCTGAAAAGGGCGGGGACTGGATGTAAAAAAGCACACGAGTGCTTATCTATTATCCTCGAATAAAAGAATTTTGCCTTTTTTGCCTCTCTCTCTCTCTCTCCTCTCTCTCCTCTCTCTCTCTCTCTCTCTCTCTCTCTCTCTCTCTCTCTCTCTCTCTCTCCTCTCTCCTCCTCTCTCTCTCTCTCTCTCTCTCTCTCTGGCTTCACTCTCAATCTCATACTATCATAATCTTGCTTCTACTGTTTGGACTTTGGCAGTGAGAACATTCTCAAATCTCTGTATTCTTTATACACCATCTCTTAAATGAACATACCATACATTGAACATTTTTATCACGTACTGATAACTATAATGATAATGAGAATATGATAGCAAAACATTATTGTAATCATAACAGGAATGATAATTATAATAATGAGAATGGGAATAATAGTGATATAATCATAATAATTATAAAACTCACCATGGTGATGATGATAATTATAATGATGATAATAATAATGATAATAATAATAATAATAATAATAATAATAATAACAACAACAACAACAACAACAACAACAACAACAACAATAACAACAACAAAAACAATGTTCCTCATGGGGATGGTGGGTGGAAAGGGAGAGTGGGGCATCAGTATATAAAAAAAAATCACAGTTTCTGTAAAAGTTGTGCTATTAATTTTATCTCTTTTTTAATTACTGCTCTGTTCCTTTTCTTCCTTTCACCTCCATGTTTTGTTGTGTTTTGTGTTTTTTTTCTAGGATGGATTATAAAGAGGACAGTTTTCTCCCAGGCCAGTTCAGACTGCTGGACTTGACTTGCTGTCTCAACATGTGAAGAAGAAGAAGATACTGATCATGAATGTTCAGAGTGCCTACTCTAATGAAGGCCTAAGGCCTACTAGGTGGTAACAAGGGTAGCATTGATTTTGGAAATGCAGAAAGTAGTGTACTTCTAACCTATGAAAAGTTCATATCTGAAGTAAACTTGAAACTGTAGGACCAGTGTACAGGTGTGTGTGTGTGGTGTGTGTGTGTGTGTGTGTGTGTGTGTGTGTGTGTGTGTGTGTGTGTGTGTGTGTGTGTGTGTTCTTTCTGTCTGTCTGTCTGTCTGTCTGTCTTCTGTCTGTCTGTCTGTCTGTCTCTCTCTTCTTCTCCTTCTCTCTCCTCTCTCTCTCTCTCTCTCCTCTCTCTCTCTCTCCTCTCTCCTCTCTCTCTCTCTCTATGCACACACATGCTGTCATAATAGTTCTCCCTAATTCTCTTCCTGGTCCTAGACTTTACACCAGTTATTTTTGTTTTCTGTGTGCTGGGGTTTTTGCCTTGTGTTTGAATGTTGCAATTAATATTACAATGTGTTGAATCTGCTTGTCAATCCTTCTCAGTTTTTACGTTTTCCCTTTTATCTGTATGAGTCTTTTTCTTCCAGATCTTTATTTCTTTGTTTTGTTGTTGTTTTTTTCATCATCAGTTTTCCTTCATTTAGGGCTGGGTATTAAAAATGAAAAGAAGTTTTTTCCTTTAGCATAATCATTTAATTTTCTCTCAATAAAAAAGTCAGTACCCTTCCCCACCCCCCAAAGAAACCTTAAACAAAAATTCCCTACAGCCCTCTATAATGGTTTAGAATAATTTAGTCACCAAAGCTAAAACTAAACAGCAAAGTACATTATGTATCAATACAATTTGAAACTGCATCTACCGGTTAATATTAGTCAGCAAAAGAATGCTGCACTTGAGACGAAATATCCCTATGTAGAAAGAAAATACAATGTTCACTCGTCTTCATCACGTCGTTTTTCCAATCAGAACTCAGCCTAGATTTCCTGTAGGCCCCAGCATGAGGCACATCAGGCGTTGTCTTTGTTACCCTGTATCAGTTTCCTAGCAGCCAGAGTCCAAACAAAGCGTCACCTCTGCCCTTGGAAGTTGGCTTCAGATTCAAACTCTTGCTCCAAATGAATATTTACCTCCATGGAAAACTTTGTTGTCTGCTAGTCCTTGTTCATAATATCCACGCACTCACACGTATTCAAACCTTCCTTTATCTTTCAGAACAAAAATGTATCTTTAGTTTATCATCCACCTTAATGAGAATACTTTAGATAAACAAGCTTTCACTTTCAAAGATTTTCAAGGAGGAATTCATCACAGGTTGTCTCCTTGATCAATTTCATCAGGACTGAAGTTCTTGGATCTAATATATATTTTTCAAAATCCAAAATGGCAAATAGGGAATTCCTTGAAAACGAAAGAAGTGGATGGTGTGGTCTAGATGGTAACGCGCCTGGAGTAGAAAGCAAAAAGTCCGGATCGGAGTGTGTGATGGTTGTACCCGTTTGGAACCAAAACCTTTTCCCCATTCATTAGACCTGAGTGGTGGTCTGGGCGCTAGTCTTTCGGATGAGACGATAAACCAGGTCCAGTGTGTTAGATTTTACTATTTAGCGCACGTAAAAGAACCCACGGCAACGAGGGGCTGACCCTGGCAAAATTCTGTAGAAAAAAGCCACTCTGATAGGGAAACAAATACAGTTGCATGCAGGAAAAAAGAAAAGAAAAAGGTAGGCGCTGCACATGTGGCGACACGCTCTCCCGGGAGAGGAGCCCGAATTTCACGCAGAGAAATCCGCTGTGACATAAAGTGGTACAAAATAAAAATAAAAAACAAACAAACCCAAAATCACCCATTATGTAAACACACACACACACACACACACACACACACACACACACACACACACACACACACACACACACACACACACACACACACAAAGCTGTCAGGGTCTAATATTAGATCACCACATCAGCAGATGGGTACTCCTAGATAAGATGTATTAATACAGATTTATGACTGTATAAACTTGGGTCATACCTCATTTATGATACCAATAACATCAGTGACACCCCAATCTCCCCACCTCATGCACACATTACACTGATTTCAGTTACAACTGAAAAAAAAGAAAAAGCCCTCTTAGCTTTCCTTTCATTTGTTGAATGGATGGTGGTCTAGAGGTAAGGGCCTGCCAAAGAATGTGAAATGCCCGGGTGGGAAGTGTGCGGTGGTTTGACCCCGGTTTAGGCCCCAAACTTTTCCCCCATCCATTAGACCATAAGTGGTGGTCTGGGTGCTAGTCTTTTGTTCAAACATTTGATTATCTAGGGATGTTCAACAACTAGGCTTTGATCTGCATTTAACAGAATTAGCTTCGTAACTTTTTACCCTAAATTGTTCATTTGTACTATGGGGTAAGATAGTTTCTGAAGTTTATCTCTGATTCAGTATCTTATTTTATCTAAGGAAGTTTAATTGTTTCTTATACAGGGATCGTGTTTGTCCTACACTTAGAGAGAATGTATTAATCCAACGTACTGTGTGTACGTGTGTGTGTGCGTGTGCGTGCATGCATGCGTGTGTGCACACGAGCGCAGTGTGGGCGACCTCGTTTTAGATCTATCAGTGTGGCAAGCAGCAGGGTTTGTTTTGAAATTCAATTTAGGAGAGGTGGGGGGGGGGGGGAGGAGGAAGTGGCGGCCTGGGTTAATTTACAAACAAGGTGCTGCCTTGCTGTGATTGGTGGCTAAATTTTTTTTTTACATTTTTACATTTTATACCCCTTTGTCACAGCAAATTCTCTACGTGAAATTCGGGCTGCTCCCCCCCCCCCCCCCCCCCCCCACCAATTGAAGCGCCTACCCATTATTTTTTTCCCCTCAGAGATGGTGTCTAAACACGACAGCTGTGTGCATGCTGCTTTAAAAAAAAAATTGTCATCTGCTCCTACCGGCACATGATGGCCTGCTCTTCCGAAAGGCAGAACGGGGTTTTAACGTGTGCGCAAGATGTTCTGCGTGTGTTCGCATACGGGGCCTCAGTTTCTAGTCTCATCCCAATAACTTGGTTGAATTTAGGACATGAGTTGGGAATGTGACCCCACTCTGTGAAAGAGAAATTAGGGGCAGTGTGTTGAAGTGTCTGCTGAAGTCTCTTTACAATCTGGGATATTAGATGGACAGATCTCCCAGTAGGCATAAAGGGGGGTGGGGTGTACCAATATAGATAGCATCACTACTTTCTGGAAATTCTCTGCTAATTCTCTTTTCTATCTCACTCATTGCTTCTGCCTTGGTCCAAAAGACAACAGTCTATTGTCTGCCTTCTTGGTCCATTTGGCTACGTTTTTTGCAGAAAGACTTTAAAATTACAGTTCTCTCCTATGCTGAAGAGGAATGCACTGGGCCTGACTTGTGAGGTGCTTCACAGCAGCACTAGACATGTTTTGTTATTATGACAGACTTTGTTGCTACTGTGTGAGCATTCAAAGAACAAAGAATGGGGGGAGAGAGAGGGAGTGGTAAAAAGGGGTGTAAGTTTGTAGCAGTTTGTGTCTGCTGTTACGTGCATGCATGAGGTCTATCTGCATGAATGAATGTTCGTATGCATGTATATGTTTTACATGAATGTCTCCCTACATGCCAGGGTGTGTGTATGTGTGTTTGAAAGGCAACGCTGGACAGTCAAAAAATACAAACCAACCATACATACATAAAAAAATATCGTCTGATGAAATGTAAGAATGTTTAGATTCCAATGACTACCCAAGCAGCAAGAAACATACCTTCACTATGGGTGTGTCACAGACTGTAAAGTTTCTAGGCACCCCTGTGTGCAGGTGTTTGTTAGGGTGGAGGATGGGGTGGATACCTATCCTGCTGCTGCTAACCTGGAGTGGAAACAGACATGGACTGAAAAAAAAGATGGGGGATGTCGATTTGGCGCGCTTTTAGATAGGTTTATATGCTCAGAGAAGAAAACACGATAAGGGTTTTATATGCAGCAGCAGTTGTGTGTTGGTAGTGGGCCTTTCTGATTGGTTGTTATTTCACTACAACTGCCACTTAATCTGGAGTGGGTCACAGTTTGAACCACTCCCCCACCACAACAACTGTACCAGAAAATCTCTCTCTCTCTCTCTCTCTCTCATCTCTCCTCTCTCTCTCTCCTCTCTCTCCTCTCTCTCTCTCTCTCTCTCTCTGTATATGTAAATAAAAATTTGTGCATGGGAGTAGATGCCTAATATATTCAGGTGTAAAGCAGAGTCTAGTCATCACACATGTGGCGGAGAGCCTGCAGTTTGCCGCCCTGGTGCATCATACTGCTGTATATTGTCATTATTATCCTGCGCCCTGCTTGCTTTTCGGTGCGTACACTCGACCCGATTTCCTTGCCAGAAACTAGCTTTCTCAGCCCTTGAGGGCTTTGCTGTCGCCACAAGTCCGGCGACACACACGTCGGAGATGGTAGGGGAGGGAGCAAGCACACGGTGCCATACTGTCTTGGTGCCTCGGGGTCTGTAACCGTGCCAAAGTCGGGGCAGGACGGGCCGGAAAACGGCTCCATGGGTCCCGTCTTTGCCCGAAACCGCACCTTTCTGGCAGGGGGGTCGGTATGCATGCGCGGAAGCGCACGCGTGCTGGTGTTTGTCAGTGCGTTTGTTGGTGTGCGCGCATGTGGCAGGGACCCTGCAGTTTGCCCTGGTGCATCATACTGCTGTATATTGTCATTATTATTGTGCGCACATAATTATCGTCATAGAGTATTGTCATACAGTATCGTCATACAGTATTGTCATACAGTATCGTCATATACAGCATTGTCATACAGTATCATCACACAGTATTATCATGCAGTATCATCATACAGTATCATCATACAGTATTGTCAAACAGTATGGTCATACAGTATCATACAGTATCATCATACAGTATTGTCAAACAGTATCATCATACAGTATTGTCACTCAGTATCATCATACAGTATTGTCACTCAGTATCATTATAGAGTATCGTCATACAGTATAGTCATACAGTATTGTCAAACAGTATGGTTATACAGAATGTGCCTCACAACACCACTGTTCAGATTGTCAGCTGATCGATAAGTTTTTTGGTGTGTTTTTTTTCGTTTCTCTCTTTTTTTTTCTTCTTTAATTTTTTTTTTTTTAATTCATTATCAATATTATTTAAAACTTTTTTTAGACGAAGCAAGGGAGGGTGTCCATGTGTAATCAAAGGCACAGAACAGAAAACAGAGAAGGAAGGAAGGCACTCTCCTGATGTGACTGGTCCCGCGGGTAGGTAGCCTACAAACTGACGGCTGGCAAGTGGTGTTTATCTCAAGGGCACTCTTCGTAGGGCAGGTTTCAGCAGGATGATGAGTTAGAATCAGCATGTGCACAGACAGCGCTGGGGTTTGAAGTTGTCCTGATTGTGGGGTCTGTCACCGAGGGAGTGGTAGAAACATGAAGAAGATCAAATAGTACAACAAGGGGGAAAAGAAAAAGAAAAAAAATGAATGAATGATTGAATGACGAATGAACATATACATGTACAGATGAAGGAATGAATGAATGGACAGACTGATGAATGAATGAATGAATGAATGAGAAATGTCCTCTGTGTTCTGTTTGCAAGATGATGGTGAGAGGATTTGAAATCTTGTTGACACGATAGCAAGAGGGGTGGGGGTGGGGGGTTGAGGAGAAGTAGGGGGGAGGGGAAATAAAGGGGGGAGGTGGGAGGGAGAAGAGTGGGGAGGGGATTGAAGGGGGGTGAAGGGGAAAAAGGGGGTAGGTGGGGAAAGAAGGGGGATGGGGAAAGGAGGGGGGTTG
>JASPKP010001095.1:0-17500 GCA_030674155.1 Stramonita haemastoma | reverse complement strand
CCTTCAGAGATGGGGGGATTGCTGTGCTGTGATAGTTATATATCATCCTGGGGAACTGTTATATTTTATTTTTTAATTAATTAATTGATTAATTAATAAATTAATTAATATTTTATTTTAGTTTATTTTTTATACCACTTTATGTCACAGCAGATTTCTCTGCGTGAAATTCGGGGCTGGTCTCTCTCCCGGGGAGAGAGAGCGCATCGCCACAAGTGCAGCGCCTACCCATTATTTTTTCCCCCTCAGGGATGGTGTCTAAACACCTGTGTGCATGCTGGTTTAAAAAAAAAAATTGTCATCCGCTCCTACCGGCACACGATGGCCTGCTCTTTCGAAAGGCGGAACGGGATTTTAACGTGTGCTCAAGATGTTCTGCGTGCGTTCGCACACGGGACCTCGGTTTATAGTCTCATCCGAATGACTTTGACATTCAGTTCGATTTTTTCGTCAAAGTGGGAAGAAAGGGCGAGCTGGGTACGAACCCAGAAACTCGCGGTTTACATATTGGCAGGCGAACGTCTTAACCATCCTGCCACCTGTTTGGACATAGTGGTATTTTGTGTGAAGGATATGGGTGGGTAGCAATGTACTGTGATGTTTTTAAATAGGTTTTATTTCAACACGTATTACTCTGGGTGGGTGGGCCTGTCAGTATAAATAAACAGCATCCCCCCCCCCCCCCCACCTTCTGGAAATTCTGTGTTAAAATTTTCCCATCTTTTTCTATTTTCTCTCTGTTTGTTTCTGTCTTGTTCTTTTTCTTCCGGTCACCTCTTTTTTTGTCTATTTTCTACCTTCTTGGTTCATTCTCCTGATTTTGTTTTTAAAACCAGAAAGACTTAAATAATAACAGTTCTCTTCTACACCGATGTCGGATGCGTTGGGCTTGCCTGACTTGTCAAGCGCTTGACAGCAGCACAAGGCATTTTCCCCTCATATGACAAACACCAATAATTGCGCGAACAAAATCACTGATGTGTCAAGCTTGAAGATTACATCTTTCTCAAAACATTTGTAAGTGGGAGGAATGGTGGACATCCCCGTTGTGGTCCTCAGGCTAATGCTGCTCACAGCTGCTACCATTGTTAATAACACCAGGAGCAGAATAATGAAAGAAGTCAATATCAAACAAACAAGCAGACCAACAAAAGCACACCAGCAAGAGAACACTAAACCCAAGAGTCACCTACACAGCGAACAAACCAGCGAACAAGATTGTTTTTTGTCAACAATATTCTGTCAATGGTGTGTGTAGAGATTACGTTTATGTACGTATCTGTATGCATGATCATGTCTATATGCGCGTTTGAGTGCGTATGTATGCATGCATGTGCATGTAGGTATGTGTATATATATGACCATATGCTTGTGTGTTATATATCTGTTTGTAATCTCATGTTTTTCGATATCTTTATATGCTTTGATAGGAACCATTAAGTGGATTGATGCTTAAACTATAATGGTCTGGTACATTATTTGAAATTTAAAAAAAACAAAAAAAAAAACAGCAGACAAGCGGAAACAAGCGAACCGACAGAGACCAAGGACCATATATATGCCATTAGGCTATCTAAATTCCTAATAGTTAGATGTTTTGATCTGAGATATATAAGAATTTTGCTCTATTAAAAAGATTTATGAACCATGGCACGCCTGTGCTTTAGACAATATGGAAATATGAAGCGCATGTTTGAGGCCACGAGAGTGGAGTTTATTTGTTTACTATTTTTGTCATCAGAATGTGGGCTGAATACTAGGAGGATGTTTTTAGCCTTGAACCCCTTGAGGATTCCTGAACATTTGCCGTTAATTGTGACGACAGAAATGAGGCGTAACTTGCGTTACATGGTGACAGGGCCAAATTAAAGCGTTGCTGAGAATAACAAAAGCAGGAATCAACAACATGTATGATATTAATTTTTCGTTCTTCTGTGCATTTGCGTGTTAAATCACCATTAAGCTGTTGGATCTTGTGCTTTGATTCGTACGAAATCTTTGGAATATGAATTGTGGGTTGTGTGACTCTGTTAGCGCAAGTTACCCTGAATTTCGAATTGCTTTTCCACAGCTTTCAAGATAAGCCACAGTTGTATCTAATCATTCGTTTTGATTGATGTTTTCAGTTTCAAAATCCCACATAAACAGAATTTGGAACTGCACTCTGGAACAATGCAAGGAAAATGTTTTATGCTAATTCAGTTATTTTTGTTCAGGCCAGTTTTACCACAATGAATGCTTGCTCTTGGTGTTCTATCCTGGATTTGCTGCTCACAAACGTTTGTTGTTTTGTAATCAGTAAATAAGACATTGGTCACAGTGGTAACTAGTAAAGAAGACAGTCGCCATGTGGCAACTCTTAAAGAAGATATCGCCACAGTGGCTGTTGAAGAATAGAAAACAAAATTGGGGCAAGCTCTGATCCCTGCGGAATACTCAAATCGATAGATTTAAACAACGAATAGACTAAACCAAGTTTAGTGCAAATCGATATATAGAATTTTATTTGAGAAGATATTTACATAACACTCCAGGGATATCAGTATTCTTCAATTTATGCAACAATTTTTCACGACTGACTGTATTGTAAGCTTCACTTTAATTTAATACAAAGTGTATTCACGTACTTTTGTACTCACTCTTTGTACTCAGTATTTCGTACTCAATAGTTTCGCACTGACGTAGTTTTGTATTCATGCAGTTGTGTACTGTTGTAATTTGTACTTGTAGTTGTACTGACTGTATTTTGTACTGTTGTAGTTTTGTACTGACGTAGTTTTGTACTCAGTAGTTTTGTACTCAGTAGTTTTGTACTAAATAGTTTTATACTGACGTAGTTTTGCACTGTTGTAGTTTTATACTGACGTAGTTTTGTACTTACGTAGTTTTGTACTCACGTAGTATTGTACTCACGTAGTTTCCAATTCCAGTTTTTCGTGTTACAGTTGATTTTTATCTATGACGTAATTTGTTTTAAAAAAACAAAAACGCATGTGGTGTGTACATTTGAATTTGTCAAAACTGTAAATTGTTGCTGATTGTGTGTTGTGTAGGTCGAATGCAAGCGCTTTGATTTGTTTTTGCAAGATATAGCGCTATACAAATTCATGTATTATTATTATTATTATTATTATTATTATTATTATTATTATTATTATTTTA
The DNA here is from genome assembly GCA_030674155.1 of Stramonita haemastoma. Lineage (NCBI taxonomy): Eukaryota > Metazoa > Mollusca > Gastropoda > Neogastropoda > Muricidae > Stramonita > Stramonita haemastoma. Next base: position 14,338 of record JASPKP010001095.1, on the reverse strand, counting down.
TTATATCATTATTTTATTATTTATTATTATTATTATTATTATTTATTATTGACTTCATGACACGCTGATGATTGGCTTATTAAACTTTCAGCAACACATTTAGTTCATTGTTTCAATGATCTCTCTGTCTCTGTCTCTGTCTCTGTCTCTTCCCGTCTGTCGTCTGTTGTCTGTCTGTCTGTCAGTCTGTCTGTCTGTCTGTTCTCTCTCTCTCTCTCTCTCTCTCTCTCTCTCTCCTCCTCTCTCTCTCTCTCTCTCTCTCTCTCTCTCCTCTCTCTCTCTCTCTCTCTCTCTCTCTCTCTCTCTTCAAAAGCATTTGATTTGATTGATCACAAACTTCTTCTAAGAAACACTGAAACTGTATGGTCTTTCATACGACACATTGGAAATCATGTCATCATTTTTAGACAAACTTAAACAGCTTGTGTTGATTGATGAGTCTAAAGCTTCTATTTTCACCATTTTGTATGGTGTTCCTCAGGGCTCCATCCTGGGCCCCAAACTCTTCTCAATATATATTAATGAACTACCCTTCTGTGAAATGTTTGCAGACGACACAACATGACATACAAACCACACTAACTTAGATGACCTAATTTTAAACTTACAGACTGATATAGAATCTTGAAAATGTGGTATGATTCAAATCACATGAGCATCCACACTCATAACATAACATAATGATTATAACCACCAGACAAAATCGACAAAACTTTTCTAAATTCCATAGTTCACTGAACATCAGTAATAATGTAGTTCAAGAAGGTTATTTTCATAAAGTTCTAGGATTTGTCATTCACATCAATCTGTCATGGTCTGAACATGTAAGAATGGTGTGTAAAATCTTTTTTTTTAAAAAAACTTATTAGCTGATGAAGATAAAACGTTTCCTAAAATCTAAAATCACACTCTCGTAAAATATTTTATCATGCTTTTATTGAACCACACATAAATTATGTATCAACAGTTTGGGATTCGGCGACCGAAAACATTTAAAAACCATCGGCAAGTAGGCCTATGTACAGACGTGCATACAAGTAATTCTACTAAAATCGTCATTTGCCAAAATCGTCATCATTGTCATGTTCTGAATACATCACACTTAATATTCTCCCTCTGAAATGGAAGTTAAGATACAATAAGTCAATTTTTATGTTCAAAATTATGTCTGGCTCTGCTCCACCTTCATTGATAAACAAAACAGGCGCACACACCTGTGCGCGCGCGTCGTGTGTGTGTTATTTATTCATTTTTTTGAAATTTATTTTATTCTTTCATATCGAGGATAATGTGTATGTATGTGTTCTGTTTTTCTTTTTTCATATCCAGGATAATGAAATAAGCACTCGTGTGCTTTTTTACATCGAGTCCCCTTGTGTATGCAGTTTTTGTAAATCGTGTCATCTGTTCCCACCGGTACACAATGGCCTACTCTTACCAAAAGCGGAACAGGATTTAACGTGTGTGCAAGATGTTCTGCGTGCGTTCGCACACATGGCCTCGGTTTATAGTCTCATCCGAAGGACTTTTGGGGAGAGTGGAGTCAGCACTGACGTTAACTCCAGGAGAAAAATCCCCACGACCGGGAATCGAACCCGGGTCGTCAAATTGCGAGCGCAATGTTCTGACCACTAGGCTATCCCGTCCCCATGTGTTGTGTGTGTGTGTGTGTGTGTGTGTGTGTGTGTGTGTGTGTGTGTGTGTGTGTGTTGTGTGTGTGTGTGTGTGTGTGTGTGTGTGCTGTGTGTGTGTGGTTGTGTGTGTGTGTTTGCGCGAGTGTGCGTGGGTGTGTACGTGTGTACGTGCATACGACTGTGTGTTAATGCGTCTGTTTCTCTGTGCGTATGAGTGTTCGTATGTGCACGTGTTGTATATGTATGTATGCGTACGTTTGTACCACTAGCATGCATATGTGCATATATACGTGTGTGTGTTGTGTGTTGTGTTTTGTGTGTGTGTGTGTGTGTGTGTGTGGTGTGTGTGTGTGTGTGTGTGTGTGTGTGTGTGTGTGTGTGTGTAGTGTGTGTGTGTGTGTGTGTGTGTGTGTGTGGTTGTAAGGTGTGTGTGTGTACGTGTATGTGTGTGTATATGTGTGTATGTATGTGTATGTGTGTGTGCGCGTGTGTGTGTACGTGCATATGTGTGTTAATGCGTCTGTTCCCTGTGCGTATGTGTGTTCGTATGTGCACGTGTTGTATATGTATGCGTACGTGTGTACCACGAGCATGCACACGTGATATGTACTTGTGTGTTGTGTGTGTGTGTGTGTGTGTGTGTGTGTGTGTGTGTGTGTGTGTGTGTGGTGTATGTGAGGTGTGTGTGTGTGGGGTGTGTGTTGTGTGTGTGTTTGTGTTTGTGTTGTGTGTGTGTGTGTGTGTGTGTGTGTGTGTGTGTGTGTGTGTGTGTGTGTGTGTGTGTGTGTGTGTGTGTGTGTGTGTGTGTTTGCGCGGGTGTACGTGGGTGTGTACGTGTGTACGTGCATCGACTGTGTGTTAATGCGTCTGTTTATCTGTGCGTATGTGTGTTCGTATGTGCACGTGTTGTATATGTATGTATGCGTACGTTTGTACCACGATCATGCATATGTGCATATATACGTGTGTGTGTGTATGTGTGTGTTGTGTGTGTGTGTGTGTGTGTGTGTGTGTGTGTGTGTGTGTGTGTGTGTGTGTGTGTGTGTGGTGTGGTGTTGTGTATGTGTGTGGTGGGTGTATGCATTCACGCGCACGTTTGTGTACGTGTATGTGTGTTATATTTGTGTATGTATGTGTATGTGTGTGTGCGCGTGTGTGTGTACGTGTGTACGTGCATATGTGTGTTAATGCGTCTTTTCCTCTGTGCGTATGTGTGTTCGTATGTGTACGTGTTGTATATGTATGCGTTCGTGTGTACCACGAGGATGCACACGTGCAATGTACATTGTGTGTGTGTGTGTGTGTGTGTGTGTGTGTGTGTGTGTGTGTGTGTGTGTGTGTGTGTGTGTGTGTGGTGTGTGTGTGTGGTGTGTTGGTGTGTGTGTGTGTGTGTTTGTGTGTGTGTGTGTGTGAGGGTGTGTGTGTGTGTGTGTGTGTGTGTTGTGTGTGTGTGTGTGTGTGTGTGTGTGTGTGTGTGTGTGTGTGTGTGTGTGTGTGTGTGTGTGGTGTGCATGCACACACGCAGGCGTGTGTGTACGTCCATGTGTTTGTGTGTCTGTCTGTTTCTTTTTTTTTTTCTTGATGAGTGTTTTTGTGTCTGTGCATGTGTGCGTGGAATATATATGTGTGCACTTGCATGTGTGTATGCATGTGTGCATGCACACGTATGTTTGTATTTGTGGATGCAAGTGTATGCATACAGAAATCTGCATCTGTACGCCCGCTTCGATGTGGGGAAAGAGGAGGGGGTGGGGCTGTTTACTGCTGTGTATGTTCAGGCAAATCGAAAGTAGGAGAGAAGAACAGACAGACATGAAGATATACAGGAAGAAAAAAGGCAGAAAAAGACAGAAAGTAAAACATAAAGGAAGAAAAGCAGGTGGACAAAAAGATCACCAGACAGAGGGAAAAAGGACAGACAGACAGACAGACAGGCAGGCAGGCAGGCAGACAGGCAGGCAGGCAGGCAGGCAGGCAGGCAGGCAGGCAGGCAGGCAGGCAGGCAGGCAGGCAGACAAACAATAACAGGCAGACAAGCAGGCACAGAAATAGGAATGAAGACATACAACCAGAGTGACAGAAAGACAGATAAAACAATAATTACATCTTCAACGTTTTCAGCCTGTGTGCTGATGTGTCTGTATGCATGTCTGTGCCTGAACTAGCATCAGTGTTATAATTATTTTGTCTGTCAGCTTGTCATCCCCTGACCCTCCCTCCCTCCCTCCCTCTTCTTTCCACAGCACACTGCCCCACACTGACACTCCAACACACACAGCCTCTTTCTTCTCTTTGCCAGCCAAAGTTTATTGATAGCACACTGGGTCTGCATTGTCTGTCTGTCTGTCTGCTTTTAGCTCAGAGCCAACAACAGCAACTCTGACCTAAACCAGAAACATCACAAAGGATTGAGACAGTAGAGAAGGTTTCTGAACAGACAGACAGACAGCAGGCAGGCAGACAGACAGACAGACGCAGAAGACAGACAGACAGACAGACAGATAGACAGACAGACTTGTAGAAGAGCAGCAAAGACAGAGTGTGTAGTAAGGTAACAGGACAGTGTCCTGGCCAAAGCAGTCTGAAGACAGGGGCTGACAGTGCACACGTTGAGGTCAGCTGGCAAAAGAAGAAGTGGCAAGGAGGGCAGTTCCTTCCTCATTCTGGCAGCAAGTGGCAGGAGGGCCTCCGTGGCAGGATCTGCAGCAGTGGTTGAAAATGGGGGGCTGTTTTACACAGGGTAAAGACACCACGACAACATCAGAAGCCTTAGCAACAACAACATCAAGAACAAAGGCAACAGCATTAACAACAACAAAAACACCATCACGAACAAACGAATTGTATTTGACCTCTTTCTCTGTCTATGTCTTTATTTGTGTTTTGTTTCTGTTTTAGTTTCTGTTTCTCTCTCTGTCTGTCTCACTCACTCACTCACTCAGTCCCATGTCCCAAAGGACGTAGGGGGGACATGAGAGAAGACGCAACAGAGATCTTTCTCCATACTTCACGATCCTGTGTGGCTAGTAGGAGGTGTTGTAGGGGTTGGGCGGTCCAGTCTTTGATGTTGTCAACCCATGATTTCTTTTGGCGGCCTCTTCTTCTCTTGCCCTCGACTGTTCCTTGCAGGATGGTTTTTGCTAGGGTGTTGTGTCTTGTGGTGTGGCCAAACCACATTAGCTTTCTCCTCTTTATGGTGGAGAGCAAAGGCTCTTGGGGGCCCACACGCTTTTTGATTTCTTCTTTCACATAGTTATTGGTCTTGTGTTCTTTGTATGATATTTTGAGGAGTCTTCTGTGGCACTTGTTCTCGAATGCTTGGATTCTCCTCTCTAACTCTGCTGTCAGAGTCCATGATTCACAGCCATATAGGAGGATAGATATCACGAGGGATTTGTAAAGGTGGTATTTGGTGCAGAAGCTGATGTTGTGCTTCTGATGATCTTCTCGAGTCTGACTAGAGCAGATGTTGCTGTTGCAATGCGAGCTTTCACTTCATTGTTTGATGTGCCATCTTTTGTTAGGATGGAGCCTAGGTATTTGAATTGGCTCACCTCTTCTAGTGTTTCTCCATTCATCTTTATTTCCGTGATGTCATTACTCGCGCTGTTGACCATGATCTTTGATTTCTCTGTACTGACCTCCATGCCGTATGCGCTCGCTCGATCTGTTAAATTGTCTGTGAGGATTTGCAGTTCTTGTTTGCCTGTCTATCTCTCCCTATCTCTGTGTCTCTCTCTCTATCTCTCTCTCTCTCTCATATTGGCACAAACATACATGCCCATGTGCACACAAAAAACAAAACACATGCACACACATACTCACACACACACACACACACACACACAAACACAACACTACATCCTTTAAACACACACACACACACACACACACACACACACACACACACACACACACACACACACACACACACACACACACACACACACACACACACCGTTTGCTGAAGAATCTAGGGAAGGAAGGCAGGAAGGGAGAGGAGTTAGGGCTGAAGACAGTGTCCAGGAAATCCATGGGGTCATTGTCCTCCACATCCCGGGTGTCCGGCATAGCAGGGGCCTCCTCTGTCTCCTCTGCATCACGACCTCCCTTCGGGCAAGGCTTGCCGCCACGTCCTGAACACACAGACACACAGACATCAGTGAGAAGGAAAGAGTATACAGGAGGACAGACAGACAGGAGGACAGACAGACAGACAGGAGGACATCTGTCTGGTGGCCCCACGGTGGCCTAACATTGATGATCTCATAGTAGATTTCTGGCCCTGAGGCCGCAACATAAGGAAGTCAGCTATGACCAGAGAATGGAATGACCAACGCAGAAACAGCAAGGCAGTGAGGTCACAGAAATTGCAATGATCATCTTTTGCTTGATAGTTCAGCCACTTGTTCACAGTTAGTTTCCACCTTTTACATATTGATTCTTTATATTTCTCTGTATGATTTGATGTGCACATTTTAGGTTGTTACCTGTGTGTGTCCATTTTGTCATTAAGAAAAAGGTGCTTCCCTTCATAAGCACTGCTATTCATCCCCGCCCCCACCTTCTGTCATTCTACACACACTCTTCCTCAATTGTCTGACATTACTTAGAGTGGTAAGACAGTCAGTTGAACTACAAACATGATAGACAGACAGACCTGTAGACAGGCTGACATAAACTACATACAATAAGACAAACAGGGAGGAAAGCAAGCAAACTGACAAACACGCAGAGAGACAACAGACATACAGATAGGCAAGAGACAGTCAGACCGACAGACAGGTAGAGAGACAGATATACAGACAGAAGGACAAGTAGGCAGACAGACAAACAGACAGGCAAACAAACAGGCAGACATACAAACAGACAGACAGACAGGCAGACAGACAGGTAGACAGCGCAGACAGAAAGCCAGAAAGCCAGAAAGACAGACAGACAGACAGGGCTACGTCACGTACGGCAAAGCCTCTGTTCCCTCTAATTTTTGGCATCTTCTTCCAAAACAGCACCTCATCCGACTACCCACACGACAGGCACCGATGTAACAGCATTTCTTCCTTATTGCAGGCAAGCGTTTCGCTTCACACTCCATCAGCTGCACAGGGTTAATATCATCATCATCATCATCATCATCATCATCATCACCACCACTCATCATCACAATCACAATCATCATCATCATCATCATCATCATCATCATCATCATCATCATCATCATCATCATCATCATCATCATCATCATCATCATTCGGCCCTGTTTTTGATTGTTATCATCGACATGTTTATTGTTGTTAGCATCATCATTATCATCATCATTCTCATCATCAATGTAGTCATCATATTTGCGTCACTATTGTGCTTGTCATCATCATCATTGTCATCATTATCATCCTCATCATAGTCATTACTTTCACCATTATCGTCATCATTATTGTCACCATTATCATCTTCATCACTGTCATTATTATCGTCATTATCATCAACAGCAACAGTAATAATGCTGACATTGTCACTGTCGATACATTATGATTATTTCTCCATTAAGTCTGCAGAGCAAACAAACAAACAAACAAACAAACAAACCATTCAAAAGGGGATAAATCAGCTGACTAATTAAGCAGGCATTGACTTAACAAGCCAGCAAATCATTTAGCAATCCGGTAAACAATTTAACTAGCCAACCAGCCAGACATTTCAATCACCAAACCCCCAATCATTTAACCAACCAACCAACTACCCAACCAACCATCCATCAAACTAACCAACCAACCAACCAACCAACTAATCAACCAACCAATCAACCAGCCAGCCAAACAGACAATCAGCCACCAACCAACCAACCATTCACCCAGCCAATTAACAGCCAGACTATCAGCATGAACAGTGCACTGCACAGTATCTGACCAGAGCGAACAGAAGGACCACCAGCAAACACACAGGCAGAAGACGGGCCATCTTTCACAGTGGATCTCCTAGTCTCTGTCCTTCACAGTGAAATGTGTACTGCAATGTTTCAATATAATACAAAATACAACAACATGGCCACACAGTGTTGTTATTATCTTTAAAAACGTGTCTTAGCTTGCATGGAAAGTTATTCATTAGACTGAATCAGATTAGGACATAAAATTCAGCTTGACATAGAATGTTGATAGCTTCCTTGATTTGTTTTTCACCATGTGTCAACAGCATCTTTGTTTTCTGTTCTATCAAGTCATGACAGGGGGTGAAATGTACAAAGGCTGTTTCAGTATGACTCCTTGTTTAATAACATAAAAGATAGCCTGCCACAAAGTCAAATATAAAGACTTGTTTGTATTACAGAAAGGTGCTTCAAACTATTCCTGTACTTTTTTCAAATAGGAAACTAAGTCAGATATATAAAACATTATTTCCTGCTTTGTATTGTTCAAATTTTGGGGTAAAAATAAAGTCATTGTTGGTTTCGGCTTTCATCTGCTACATTTGATGACACCTCTTTCAAGCTGGTCTGAAGCAAAGAAGGAGTGAGAGAAAAAGTACTCTCCAAAATATAACTTCTGGGGCTTGTCTATTGAAGGTAGAAGTGTATACCCCTTTAGAATGGACTTGGACAACAAGGCTTTGCAGTTCCAGCCACGAATGGTCAGAGTATGTAAAACAAACACTGCTGCTGCCTTGAAACAGTCTGGTGTGTTATGCATAGAATATTATTACACCCCCCTCTCTCCACAACTAAATCAACAGAACAACAACATCCTTTGGCCAGACACTTCACTGAATAGAAGGAATTTGCAGAAAGTAAAACATGCTGTGGGTTGGGTTTTTTTTTTAAAGCAGGTTAGTTTTTCTCCATGATTTAAAAGATTTGTTAGTTGAGTTTATCTTCCAGAGAGTGCAAATTGAGCTTCCTGTAAAATGATCAATATCCACAATAGTCTGAATAAAACCAGAAGAAAAATCGTCAGCTTTGTGAGCACTTCTTCTACTCATATAGCTAGACACACATTTTGACTGCATTCTGAATGGTGTATTCCCCCCTTGTGCCCTTCTCTGTTTTTCCTCAAATAGCATTCTTGCTTTACATTGGCAGAATATATAAAAATATGATATTCCTTCTTTTGTTGACGGTAGGTAAGGTTATGCTAAAATAGGTAATAGCATTACCACAATAAGAGAGGATACATCACCCTTCTTTAAAGACCTGTGTAACAGACAAAATCTGCACTTTCTATCAAAAGATAAACAGCAGTGTATCAGCAGACAAAAAGTGCAAAGTGTTGGGTCACTGTCACTGTCAGCAGACAAAAAGTGCAAAGTGTTGGGTCACTGTCACTGTCAGCAGACAAAAAGTGCAAAGTGTTGGGTCACTGTCACTGTCAGCAGACAAAAAGTGCAAAGTGTTTGTCACTGTCACTGTCAGCAGACAAAAAGTGCAAAGTGTTTGTCACTGTCACTGTCAGCAGACAAAAAGTGCAAAGTGTTTGTCACTGTCACTGTCAGCAGACAAAAAGTGCAAAGTGTTTGTCACTGTCACTGTCAGCAGACAAAAAGTGCAAAGTGTTGGGTCACTGTCACTGTCAGCAGACAAAAAGTGCAAAGTGTTTGTCACTGTCACTGTCAGCAGACAAAAAGTGCAAAGTGTTGGGTCACTGTCACTGTCAGCAGACAAAAAGTGCAAAGTGTTGGGTCACTGTCATTGTCAGCAGACAAAAAGTGCAAAGTGTTTGTCACTGTCACTGTCAGCAGACAAAAAGTGCAAAGTGTTGGGTCACTGTCACTGTCAGCAGACAAAAAGTGCAAAGTGTTGGGTCACTGTCACTGTCACCCTCTGAACCTGTAGCTAAACTTCAGACCTCTTTCTTTACTAGTTAGATACACAACCAACGTTTGGTTACAGCGATGTCAAAGGCATGATGTCAAACATACAACACAAATCTGTTGACAAGTTGGGGACTTACCTGTAGCTTGTTGATCCTGTGCAGGGAATGATGTGGACCCTCCACCTCAGCCTGTTTATACAATCCCCAAGCACACAGCCAGGCAGGCAACTTCAGCACTGGACTGTACACGTGGCAAGTTGCGTGTGTGTGTGCCTGTTTATTACCAACATTTGTGACGCTCCACCACATAAGGAGTCGCATTGCACCACAGGTGAATTTTTAGTTATTGACAAGTCATTAATCAGCAATAAAACGGCTATTCAATACAAAAAACAGATTGAAATTCGGACATTTCTGTGCAAAGTTATTACAAACTGAAATGATAGACTGCAGAATGTGACAAAATGAGAATCGGGCAAGTTTATTTTTGGAACAGGTTGTCAGAATGAGGGCTTGGGTATTTTCAAAATGCATTTAACAGCAAAAGGATTAAAAACTATGGCTTGATATTTCACTACAAGGCAGAATAACGGATATCGTTTAATAATTGATCGAAATCTCAAAATTGACAACTTGACCCCCAACTGCCTTTAATGGCTCCTAGCGCAGAATTGGGTAATGTGCTAAGCGACTCATTTCGTGGTGGAGCGTCACATTTATTGTTACATCATAGACTGTCCTCCTGTGAAGTTGTCTTTAAACTGTGGACACCCTACACCTGAAAGGAAGCTGCCTGGGAGATGACACCACTGACAACAGCTGCTGTCCTCTGTCAGCAAGTTTTGAAGAGGTCTGTCTCCTGAAAGAAACTGAGGGTTGAAAACACACACACCCCTCCCCCCTACACACATGCAAACGCACATATACACAGCAGGTACGTACACACGCACAATTTTTATACAATGTTGAGGATGAACTGACAACTGAAAATCAATATAGAGAAGATTTTTCTGCATTGAAACCTTTAGGAAGGAAAAATCTCTCTCTCTCTCTCTCTCTTCTCTCTCTCTCTCTCTCTCTCTCTCTCTCTCTCTCTCTCTCTCTCTCTCTCTCTCTCTCTCTCTCTCTCTCTCTCTCTCTCTCTATCTCTCTATCTAGATGTTAGTGGTGGGAGCTGGAGTGGGGGAAGTGAGGATGGGAATGCAAACAGATTGTCTTTCCTGCAATGGAATGTATGTGGTATTGCCTCAAAACTTCAGGATGCTGACTTTGTCAATTTTATCAAATCGTTTGATTTTGTTTGTCTTGTCGAAACGTTTGTTGAGAAATTTGAGTCAGATTTATTTGAAGATCATGATTTTTTTGTGAAACCTGCTGTTAAGCTGACACAGCGTGGGAGGTGTTCAGGGGGGATTATTTGTCTTGTGCGTAAGGTTTTTCTCCCTTACGTGCGCTATATTGATGATAGTAGTGACTGTTGTGTGTGTTTTGTTCTTGATAAAGACTTTTTTCATTTTCCAAGGAATGTTTTATTTATCTGTACCTACTTACAACCAGAAAATTCTCCGTATTATTCTTCTTTTGATTGTGAGGATGGAATGAGTTTGCTTGAAGAAAACGTTTTGGAAAAGATGTTCATGTTTGATGATATTGATATTGTACTGTGTGGGGATTTAAATGCTCGGACTTCTGACTGCTTACCTGATTTTGTAGATGTAAACAGTTTATCTGAAAATTGTACAAAACAGGCTGAAAATCACATTAAAAGGCAATCTAAGGATACTGTAATAAATTCATATGGTAGAAAATTACTGAATATGTGTTCAGCATTGGGTTTATACATATTAAATGGTGTCTGTAAAAACGACGATAGTGGTTGTTACACATATATTTCTGACCAAGGGAGCAGTGTTATTGATTATTTCTTAACTTCTGTGCCTTTCTTTGATTTTGCTTGTGATAATATGACACTTAAAGTTCTAGACAGAATAGATTCAGATCATTTACCTGTTTTGTTGTGTTTAGATATAGATGTTAGGAGCACCTCTAATAGAAGTTGTGTGGAGGCAGGGGAAGATCAGTTTATAACTAAGTATAGATGGAAACCCTTACTGGCTCAAACCTTCACTGACTCAATGAATGCAACATGTGTAAAAGATGATATGAACAGGGCAGTGGATTTGATTGATAGTGACGTTAATCTAGCTATAAACACTTTTAATCAAATAATCAAAGATCAAGCAGAATATATGAAGACAAAAGTTCAGTTTAATAAACAGCCACAGAAAGACTGGTTTGATCATGAATGTAGAGTATCAAGATGTAAAGTAAGACGACTATTTAGAAAATTCAAACGCTCATCACAGAAAGACGATAGGACATCATTTTGTATTGCACGAAGAGAATATAAAAATATGCTTATAAGAAAGAAAAAGGAATACAATGACTTTCATTTAAAAGAACTACTGACAGCTATAAAGAGTCCGACAAACTTTTGGGAAAACTATAAGAAAAATATCACGTAAAAGATCTCAGCCAAAAAATACAATATCTACAAGTCAGTGGTTCGATCATTTCAAAGATGTCTTAGAAAAGGAAGTGACTGAGTCAGTTGATACTGAAGACATAGGGGAGGGAGATGCACTGTTAGATAGCCCTATAACAGCACAAGAAATAATGGTAGCAGTTGGAAAATTAAAAAACGGTAAGTCAGCAGGTCCTGATGGCTTGATAGGTGAATTTTTCAAATATTCAGGTGAATATGTGTTAAAATTTTTTAGTGAAGTTATTTAACCATTTGTTTGATAACGGCATCTATCCAGAGGGATGGGTGGAATCCATCATTCTGCCTCTGTTCAAGAAGGGAAATGTAAATGACACAAACAATTATCGGGGAATATCTCTGTGTAATATAGCGAGTAAGATATATAGTTCAGTTGTTAAAAATAGACTACAAGAATGGGTAATGACACATAATATTACAGGCGAATACCAAGCTGGATTCAAGAAGGATTATAGCACAGTAGATCATATGTTTACCTTGTTAGCTGCTGTTCAAAAGCAATTCGCACATAACCATAAATTATATGTTGCCTTTGTGGATTTTCAAAAAGCTTTCAATTCTGTTTCTAGAAATTTGTTATGGCCTATTTTATAAAAAAATGGAGTTAGAGGAAAACTACACAGATGTATACAAAGTATGTACAGAGAAGTGAGGGCTAGAGTGAGAAATGGGGCAACATTATCTGACTTTGTGAATTGTACAAGGGGTGTAAAGCAAGGAGATGTGTGTAGTCTGATATTGTTTTCATTATTTGTCAATGATCTTGCCTTAGAAATTATTGAAAATGGAAAGCATGGAGTTTCTTTTGATGTGATAGAATTATTTGTGTTACTTTTTGCTGATGATATTATTTTGATATCAACAACTGTCGTAGGCTTACAAAGACAGATGAACAGTTTGTATCATGCAGCTACGAGATTGGAGTTAAAGGTAAATATGGAGAAAACAAATATTATTGTCTTTCGTAAGGGGGGATATCTAGCTAGTCATGAGCATTGGAAATACAATACTGAAACTGTTAAAGTAGTAAATGCTTATAAATATCTTGGTATATTTTTTTCAACCAGACTAAGTTTTACTTTTGCATGCCAGGATTTAATGAATAGAGCAAAAAGAGCAGTACTTGTTATTCTCAGAGTTATTTATAGACTTGATTGCAGTTCATTAAATGTATTTGTAAAATTGTTTGATTCTCAGGTTCAATCTATTCTACAGTATGGTGCCGAAATATGGGCTTTTGAAAACGGAAATCAGATTGAAAGGCTTCATTTGTTTGCCATGAAACGTTTTATGAATGTTGACAATCGAACTCCTAATGATCTTATTTATGGAGAAGTTGGAAGATACCGAATATATCTGAATTCCTATGTGAAATGCATTACGTACTGGCTTAGGATAATGAGACTGGAAAATCATAGACTGCCAAGTAGAGCTTATAAGATGCTATATAATCTGGATATTAACGGTAAGAAGACTTGGGCTACAAATGTGCGGATGTGTCTAAGTACTTATGGATTTGCATGTGTTTGGGATAATCAGGGTGTTGAGGATGTTAGGAGCTTTATCAGATGTTTCAAACAAAGAATCATTGACTGCAGGTGGCAGGACTGGCATGACCATGTAGAAAACAGTAGTAGATTTAGGGAATAATTTAAGTTTATGTTGTTACAAAGTTACAATAACAGTTGTTGAACAATATACACGAAAATTAGAAATGAATCAGATATAGTTTAAAAGTGTTGGAACAAAATTTAGATTATGTGTGTAATACAGCTATTGCAAGTCATCGGTTTAGATACCAACAATTATAACGGAATAAAACAATTGCCCGTCTATGTCATTAGCTCAGATGAAAATGAAATACACTTTGTGTTATGTTGTCCTTTCTTAAGACGCTGGGATCGAATTTATCAACCAAAATATTATAAAGATCTGTGTCGTTTCCGTTCAATGTACTTATGGATAAAAATGAAAATGTTAAATTGGATTTACATTTATAAGCCTAAACTGATGGATGCTGCATGCGTAGTTACATGTTGTTGATTGGTGATATATGTCTGATTGAATATTTACATTGTTGTAAATCCTGTATTCGGGTATGGCCTAATCGAATTCATTTCGTATCTCATTCTATCTCTTTCTCTCTCTCTCTCTCTCTCTCTCTCTCTCTCTCTCTCTCTCTCTCTCTCTCTCTCTCTCTCTCTTCTCTCTCTCTTCTCTGTCTCTGTCTCTGTCTGTCTCTGTCTCTCTGTCTCTCTGTCTCTCTGTTGTTGTTGTTGTTGTTGTTGTTGTCGTCGTCATCATCATCATCATCATCATCATCATCATCATCATCA
>JASPKP010001094.1:12500-32403 GCA_030674155.1 Stramonita haemastoma | reverse complement strand
AAAGCTTCAGAAAACAGTTTGACACTGGGAGAGCCAGGTTGTCAGCCTTCTGCTCCATTGTAATTAACAGGAATTAACAACACAGAAATCCTGCCCCCAAGAGATTATATAACAACAACACAAAAAAAGCAGAATTGATGGAGAAAGACTGCAGAAAACAATCTTGAAATAGTTCTTTACACACACACACACACACACACACACACACACACACACACACACACACACACACACAAAACTGATTTAAAACTTCTTGACATTTGAATTTCACATAAAAGGATTGTAGAAATAAAACCACAAAACGCTGGCTTCAGATCAAACAGTATTTTCCTTTGTTTTCCATCATGACTTGGTTCCCAACCTGATTCTTTATCATCAGGGAAGATTCCTAAAACAAAAAACAAAAAAAAAAACCCTTTGTGCTGACTCTTACGAGCTTTGTTTCAACATGACACTGATTTCTTCAGAGCCTGTGTCACAGCTGTCAGTCACTCTCAGCTGCTATTTATCCAAGCCCAGCCCAGATGGGGCCAGCTGGTGCTATTCATCCTATAGCAGGCACTGACCCCACCTGGAGGAGGTGAAAGGAGAGGGTGCTGACTACAGCACTGTGGACGAGAGATGCTGGGTTTTGTGACCTGTGGAGTCTGCCAGCATCCATCACCAACACTCCCTGCCTAGGCTTCTGTTCTGCTTCATTTATGCCACGGTTTGGTCAGTGACCCTGGTTCATTTATGCTACGGTTTTGGTCAGTGACCCTGGTTCATTTACGCCATGGTTTGGTCAGTGACCCTGGTTCATTTATGCCATGGTTTGGTCAGTGACCCTGGTTCATTTACAGTGACCCTGGTTCATTTATGCTACGGTTTGGTCAGTGACCCTGGTTCATTTATGCTACGGTTTGGTCAGTGATCCTGGTTCATTTATGCTACGGTTTGGTCAGTGACCCTGGTTCATTTATGCCATGGTTTGGTCAGTGACCCTGGTTCATTTATGCCATGGTTTGGTCAGTGACCCTGGTTCATTTACGCCACAGTTTGGTCAGTGACCTGGTTCATTTATGCTACGGTTTGGTCAGTGACCCTGGTTCATTTATGCCATGGTTGAGTCAGTGACCCTGGTTCATTTATGCCATGGTTTGGTCAGTGACCCTGGTTCATTTATGCCATGGTTGGTCAGTGACCCTGGTTCATTTATGCCATGGTTGAGTCAGTGACCCTGGTTCATTTATGCCATGGTTGAGTCAGTGACCCTGGTTCATTTATGCTATGGTTTGGTCAGTGACCCTGGTTCATTTATGCTAATGGTTTGGTCAGTGACCCTGGTTCATTTATGCATGGTTTGGGTCAGTGACCCTGGTTCATTTATGCTACGGTCTGGTCAGTGACCCTGGTTCATTTATGCTACGGTTTGGTCAGTGACCCCTGGTTCATTTATGCTATGGTTTGGGTCAGTGACCCTGGTTCATTTATGCTATGGTTTGGTCAGTGACCCTGGTTCATTTATGCTATGGTTTGGTCAGTGACCCTGGTTCATTTATGCCATGGTTTGGTCAGTGACCCTGGTTCATTTATGCTACGGTTTGGTCAGTGACCCTGGTTCATTCATGCAATGGTTCGGTCAGTGACCCTGGTTCATTCATGCAATGGTTTGGTCAGTGACCCTTGGTTCATTTACGCTATGGGTTTTTTCCCTCTTTCTTTCAGATCAGATTTTCAGATTCTCCTGTCATCAGCTATGGTTCTGACAGTGACCCTGGTTCATTTATGCGGTGACCTTCATGCTAGGGTTCAGTCAGTGACCTTCATGCTAGGGTTCAGTCAGTGACCTTCATGCTAGGGTTCATTCACTGACCTTCACACTACGGTTTCAGTCACTGACCTTCACGCTACGGTTCAGTCAGTGACCTTGGTTCCTGTAACTCAGCCTACGCAGAGTTTACTGTCAAGTTCATGCAGCAAACACACTGACTGCCAGAACCAACCCAACTCTGCAACGTCACTGCCCAGACTGACAGACAGAAAGGGACAGACGGGGAGAAGCCAGACGGTACTGAGTAAGAATGACCAGGGACTGCTGCAACAAATACAGCCAGTTTTGGGTTAACCCTCTTAGTCCCGACCTGGGATTAGCCGGGAGTAAATAATGCCCTCCCCTGAATCCCGACCCGGGATTAGCCGGGATTTACACACACAGTAGTTTTCCATCACCTTCACCGACTGCTACCACATGCTGAAGCTCTATCAGGCCAGAGGCACAGAGCCTGTGGTGAGAGTCTGGAAGTAAGTATAGCTGCTGGTATGTACTTAGAAAGAGGAAAAGGCCAGCGACCATTTTGTGAAGGAATGCGAAATCTAGGGGCAGTTTGTGTTCAGAGAATCTGAATGCAAGAAGGTTAAAAGATGAGGTTGCTTTAAAATCAAGCCAGAAAACCAACAAAACAAAAAACACGACATAAAGAGTATAGGTCTTGGCGCTACCCATTACCTACGCATGATTTCTTTTGGGGTGATCTTTCTCCTTAACCCTCAACTCCCTGCCTAGAAAAACGCCAATCACAGATCAACATCTCTCTCTCTCTCTCTCTCTCTCTCTCTCTCTCTCTCTCTCTCTCTCTCCCCCTTTCTCTCTTTCGGCCACACACACACACACACACACACATGCGCACATCAATCATACCACAGACCCAGTATAATTCGACTGACCCTCCCCCCTCAAAAAAAAAACAACAACAAAAAAATGTAAGTTATCAATAACTTTGATTAATCAACACAACACACAACCGCTCACCAATACCATCCCCCCCACCCCCACCCCTGAATGGAGTTTTCCTACACAAGACTTCAAATCTTGCCACAGTACACTTGGGATGACTGTGCTGAGAACAGACACAGACACAGACACACAGACACACACAGACACAGACACACATAGACACAGACACACACACACACAGAGCAAACAGTTAAAGTTTTTAAAAGTTAAAGTCTGTCCCGAGCCTAAGGCTCATCAGGCTGGTGCTTAACCCGGTTTCTGTGGCGTTAAGCGACTGAGAGTCATAGACTCCCCCCTGGATAGGACGCCAGTCTATCGCAGGGTTAACCCCCAACACAAGGTTGGTACCCCTCTTTACACCTGGGTGGGGTGAGAAAATAGCCATAAAGTGCCTTTTCCAAGGGCACAACGCCATAGCCGAAAGCTGGGATCGAACCCGCAACCTTTAGATTATAAGTCCAACGCCCTGACCACTAGACTACAGCGGCAGCTCACAGCAAAGAAGCCCCCCCCAAAAAAAAGCAAGCAGCTGACAGATGACAGACTCTGGCTCCCTCCCTGCCCACAGCTCACAAAACACACAGACAGACACACAGACAGACAGAGCAAAACTAGCCCCCAAGAAAAAAAAAAAAAAAAAAAAAAGCAAGCCGACAGATCACAGACTCTCCCTCCCTGCTCGCAGTTCACAAAAGACACACAGACACACACACCCTGACAAAGCAAAACTAGCCCCTTAAAAGAAAAAAAAAAAAAGCCAGCAAGCCGACGACAGCCGACAGGTGACAGGTGACAGACTGTGGCCCCGGCTCACAAGGGCTGGTAGGGGTCGCGGAGGGCGCGCAGGACGTAGCCCTTGCTGCGGATGATGCCGCGACACTTGACCAGCACCGAGTAGCGTGCCACCCACAGGGGGCTCCACCCCGCACTGTCCTGCTCCGTGCCACACTGACGCAGGGCCTCCCTCAGCTGGGGGCTGGGCAGCAGCTCTGCACACACACACACACACACACACACACACACACACACACACACACACACACACACACACACACACAGCAAATCAAAGCAAAGCAAATCAAATCAAATCAAAATTTTATTTTCAGATGGTACATTGAGTAAGCAATAAATTTGCTTTTTTTCATCAAGCCATCTATCTAGCTAAAAAACCAACAACAACAACAAAAACCCAAAGAAACCTAACAAACAAAACAAAAACAACAAAAGAAACGAAAACCAAAAAAACAAACAAACAAAAAAGCAAAAACAAAGCGCTTAAACAAAAAGCTGGTAACCAAAGAACAGACAACAAAACAGAAATGATGCAGCAAGCAAAGTACAACTAAGAAAGCAGAGAGAGAGAGAGAGAGGAGAGAGAGAGAGAGAGAGAGAGAGAGAGAGAGAGAGAGAGAGAGAGAGAGAGAGAGAGAGAGAGAGAGAGAGAGAGAGAGGAGAGGAGAGGAGAGAGAGAGACGAGAGAGAGAGAGAGAGAGAGAGAGAGAGAGAGAGAGAGAGAGAGAGAGAGAGAGAGAGAGAGAGAGAACTCAAACTGGAATTTAATTGTCCAAGGCCAACAGCCCCACACAATAGGGTCAAGTGAACAAAAGGATGCAAATGACCACACATCACCATCAGTTAAGTTTAAGCAGCATTTCAAAGATATTAAATTAACAATTTCAAAACTCCTCTGCTTCCATGCACATACACACCCTCACACGCATACAATGATACATACAAACATGTACACACTAACCGAGAGAGAGAGAGAGAGAGAGAGAGAGAGAGAGAGAGAGAGAGAGAGAGAGAGGAGAGAGAGAGAGAGAGAGAGAGAGAGACAGAGAGACAGAGAGACAGAGACAGAGAGAGAGAGAGACAGAGACAGAGACAGAGAGACAGAGACAGAGAGAGACAGAGAGAAAGAGACAGAGAGAGAGAGAGAGAGAGAGAGAGAGAGAGAGAGAGAGAGAGAGAGAGAGAGAGAGAGAGATTTTATTCATTTATACTTTTATATCGAGAATAATGGAAAAAGCATTCTATATGCTTTTTATTTACTCCAGTCCCTTTGTGTATGCAGTTTTGTAAATGTCATCTGTTCCCACGGGCACACGGTATGACTCACAAACTTTTGGTGAAAGTGGAACAGATTTAACTGTGCCAGGAGATATGCCGTGCTCCACACGGCCTTGGTTATAGACTCATCCAAAAAACTTTTGGGGAGAGGAGTCAGCACTGATGTAACTCCAGGAGAAGAAACCCTCAACCAGGAATCAAAACCAGAGAGAGAAGAGAGAGAGAGAGAGAGAGGGAGAGAGAGAGTGAGTAAGAGACGGAGAGACAGAGAGAGACATAGAGAGAGAGAGAGAGAGAGAGAGAGTGAGAAGAAGAGGAGAGAGAGAGAGACATGAGAGAGAGAGAGAGAGAGAGAGGAGAGAGAGAGAGAGAGGAGAGAGAGAGAGAGAGAGAGAGAGAGAGAGAGAGAGAGAGAGAGGGAGAGAGTGAGTAAGAGACGGAGAGACAGAGAGAGACATAGAGAGAGAGAGAGAGAGAGGGAGAGAGTGAGTAAGAGACGGAGAGACAGAGAGAGACATAGAGAGAGAGAGAGAGAGAGAGGGAGAGAGTGAGTAAGAGACGGAGAGACAGAGAGAGACATAGAGAGAGAGAGAGAGAGGGAGAGAGTGAGTAAGAGACGGAGAGACAGAGAGAGACATAGAGAGACATAGAGAGAGAGAGTGAGACAGATAGACAGACAGACAGAGACACAGGGAGGGGGGGGGGGGGTTGTCAGATTTTCATGGATGACAAAACTGACAGAAACTGCATACACACAGGCACTGGATGTAAAAAAGCACACAAGTGCTTATTTCACAATCCTCGAAATAAAAGAAGAAATAAATAAATCAAATGAATAAAAAAAAAAAAAAAAATTTTTAATGTACACTGGATGGTCAGAACATTGCGCTGACAATTTGAAGACCCAGGTTCAAGTCCGGTCGAGGAAATTTTCTTCCTGGAGTTAACATCAGTGCTGACTCCACTCTCCCCAAAAGTCCTTCGGATGAGACTTTAAACCGAGGCCCCGTGTGCGAACGCACGCAGAACATCTTGCGCACACGTTTAAATCCTGTTCCGCTTTTCGTAAGAGTAGGCCATCGTGTGCCGGTGGGAACAGATGACAATATTTACAAAACTGCATGCACACGGGGACCGGATGAAAAAAAGCACATGATTGCTTATTCTGTTATCCTCGATATAAAAGAATAAATAAATAAATAAATAAATAAATCCTCAAAATAATTATAAATAAATAAAATAAATAAAAAGAATTCTTAAAAACTGTACACTGCCAGTGACAGATAAAAGAATAAATAAATGAATAAATAAATAATCAAATAAATAAATCATTCAAAAATAATAAAATAAAATAAAAACTGTACATTGGTAGTGACAGATAAAATAAATGAATAAATAAATAAATAAATAAATAAATAATTCAAAATTTTTTTTTAAAATAAAAACTGTACACTGGCTGTGACAGATAAAAGAATGAATAAGTAAATCAATAAATAGATAGATAAATAAATTAATAAATAAATAATAAAAATAATTTTAAAAGCTGCACACTGGCAGTGACAGATAAAAGAATAAATAGATAATTAAATAAATAATAAAATAACAAAAAAACAACTGTACACTGGCAGTGACACACAGACAGACAGAGACCAACCAACCAACAGACAGACAAACAAACAAGACAGCCAGCCAGCCAGCCAGCCAGCCAGGCAGTCATTTGCTGGTTGCGAAGTGTGCTCCCTACCTGGGGGGTCGTGTGGGTCTGCAGCTGAATGTCCACCTGCTTGGCGTACTCTGTCAGGGGCTTGGGCATCACACAGCATGAGGCCAGGTTCACCTGGTCAATTGTTGGCTTCACCTGACACACACACACACACATATATATATATACACACATATATATACACACACACACACACACACACATATATATATACACATGTACACACACACATATACACAGACACACATACATACACACACACACATATACACACACACGCACACACACACACACACACACACACACACACACACACACACACACACACACACATACATATATACACACACGCACACACATATACACACACACATATACACATATACACATATACACAGAGACACACACACACACACACACATACACACATATACAGAGACACACACACACACATATACACAGAGACACACACATACATACACACACACACACACACACACTGACACAGAGACACACGCACACACACACATATACACAGACACACAGACACATACACATATATACACACAGACACATACACACACACATATATACACAGAGACAGACACACACACACATATACACAGAGACACAAAGACACACACACACATATATACACAGAGACACACACCCACACACACACACACACACACACACATAGACACACACATATACACACTGACACAAAGACACACACACATACACATATAGACAGAGACACACACACACATATACACAAACACACACACACACACACACACATAAACAGACACACACGCACGCACGCATGCACGCACACACGCACGTATGCGCGCGCGCATGCCCACATGCTTGCGCGCACAACACACACACACACACATTGTATCATTGTCATTATGGGTAATTTGTCGGTTTAAAGTTTTTGGTTGGTTTGAGTGTTAAGGATTGGATATCATTTTGCTTAATTAAGTGGTCTTTTTAAGGTTTTTTATTTTTGTTTTGTTTTCTTTTAACTTTTTTTTTTTGCTAGATAGATGGCTTACTGAAAAAAAGCAAATGATGTTTGCAGATTTTTTATGCGGCGGCCACATTGATACTATGACTAGTGCAGCTAAACATAGCTTCGTGAGCCTATTCAAGGTCAAATGCAGAGCGTTGTTGGGTAATTCCATGTGTTCCAAACTCTTTGTTCGCAGCTGCAGAGAGTAGCCCACATGGAGTAGTGACACAGAGTACAAAATTTGGAGTATTTTCTTCATGCCAGTCAAAGCTCAAATATTACCGTGAGAGGTTCAATCTTTTGATATGTACTAACCCAGCATGTTATTCATAAGTTCAGAAAATTTCATTTTGTTACTATGCCTTTTGTATTTTTTATGATTTTTTTTTAATAACCATTACAAATGGGCTGTCTGTGGGGAAACTCAAGGGAGAGAACTGGCTGTTCCAAGGGAGTTGATCAGTGTGCCCTTCGTAATCTGCTGTAGCCTAATTATGGGATGGCATTCAACAGACCATAGGCCTGGATCAAGGGGGTGAAAGAAACACTGAAGACCCACACCACCCCACCCACTCAGGCCTTCAAACTTGCCGCTGACAGACAGAAAGAAGCTCTTTCTCCCCTCCATGCCCTGGATGGCACAAGAGAATGGATAAAGTAAAGTGAGTGAGTGAAGTAAGCATTCAACAGACCGTCAGTTCTGTCTGCGGATCCTGTCCTCACAGGGCACAAATCCAACATCACTCCGTCAAGAGAGCTAAATTTACACCACTCCTGCCTTTCACATGTTAAATCGTGTTCCGCTTTTCGTAAGAGTAGGCCATAGTGTGGCGGTGGGAACAGATGACAAGATTGACAAAACTGCATACACACGGGGACTGGATGTAAAAAAGCACACAAGTGCTTATTCCATTATCCTCAATGATATAAAAGAATAAATAAAATATATAAAAAATAAAAAATACCTGGTCAAAATGTGGTCAGTTCCTGCTATCATTAGCACCAGCTGGCCACACCTAGGCTGGGATAGGATGAACTGATTAGCAGCTGAGAGGAGTTGAAAGTGGGGAAACTGACTGACCGCTGAAAGGGACTGACCGCTGAAAGTGACTGACCCAATGTCCTACCTACCTACCTACCTACCTACCTACCCACCTTGGCCAGGCCATACAGCTGAAAGTGACTGGCAGCTGTGTCCTACCTGCCTGCCTGCTTGCCTGCCTACCCACCCACCTTGGCCAGGCTCTGGCTGTACAGCTGAAAGTGACTGACCCAATGTCCTACCTACCTACCTACCTACCCGCCTACCTGCCTACCCACCCACCCACCTACCCACCCACCTTGGCCAGGGCGTAGAGCTGGGCCAGCTTGGCCTTGTCCAGGTCGCAGATGCCGATGGAGAAGACGCGCCGTGCCTCCACCAGAGCCTCCAGGGCCTGCCAGTAGGGCAGGATGTGCTCCACAGTCAGATCCTCCTCGCTCTCAAACATGCTCAGCGACAACAGCACCGTCTCCACAAACGAGGCGTTCAACTCCGTGATCACTGTGGCACCACACAGGGGGGGGGGGGGATGAGTGCGGTATGGTTTGATTGTGTGTTGAATATATCATATAGAGAGAGAGGGGGAGAGGGAGGAAGGGGAGGGAGGAGAGGGAGAGAGAGAGAGAGGGAGAGGTGGGGGGAGGGGAGAGGAATGATAGGTTAACCGTGGCATGGTTTGATTGTGTGTGAATACATCACATATATATAATACAGAGACAAAGGTTTATGAAAAATAATACAGACAGACAGACAGACAGACAAAGAGAGAGAGAGAGAGAGGCTGCCCATGAAAAAGCAGAGCTGGTATTTTCCATACAGTCTGCTGATTCTTGCTCACTGTAAACATGGCACTAAAGGCAATAAAAGGAGGGGTCCCTTTGCACTCTGACTCCACCACACACACACACACACACACACACACACACACACACACACACACACACACACACACACACACATGGCTTGATAAAAAACAGAAAATTTATTACTTACTCAATCTACCTTTCTGGAAATAAAATTTTGACTTGACTTCACACACACACACACACACACACACACACACACACACACACACACACACACACACACACACAAACACACACACACACACACACACACACACACACACACACACACAGGGGATGCAATAACCTTGTGGTCAGAACATTGCACTGCGCTCGCATTTTGATGACCCCTGGTTCGATTCCCTTTCGAGGGGATCTTTCCACTGGAGTTAACATCAGTGCTGACTCCATTCCCCCCAAAAGTCCTTTGGATGAGACTATAAACCGAGGCCTCGGGTGAAAACACACACAGAACCTCTTGCGCACACGTTAAATCCTGTTCCACTTTTCTAAAGAGTAGGCCATCGTATGCCAGTAGGAACAGATGACAAGATTGACAAAACTGCATACGCACTGGGACTGGATGTAAAAAAGCACATGAGTTCTTATTCCATTATCATTGATATAAAATAAACACACACACACACACACACACACACACACACACACACACACACACACACACACACACACACACACACGCACAATCAGCGTAGGCATACATTGTAGTACGGACCCCTGACTACAAAAGACAAACTTATATGCATATCTATATACGGGTTATTTTGCTTTGGGTTTTTTTGTTGACAAAAATCAGATTTGGACATGTATATGATGAAGTCAGGTTTCCATATTCTAAAAAAATAATAATAATAAATAAGAAAGAAAAAGGTTTCCCTATTGTCCCTTTGTTTCCAGAACAAATGCAGCAAAACTACAGAGGGCTTAAGTGCTGCACAACACTTGTTCCTTCTTTAGTTTCCGTTTTCAAAGCAGTTGTTCACAACGTCCAAAAGTATGTCAGACAATGCATACGTATGATCAGTGGCTTTCTTTCCCACTCATGGAATTCCATTTTACAGCTTTGTCTGATCGACTATTTAACTCTCTAACTAGGAGGCTTGACTTGCACAGTCCTTATGTGCTGCCGCCCTGGGGGCTAGTTGGTCTTTGGAGAACATCTCCAACGCTGACTGTCCTTATGCCCTCTTGGCCGAGAGAGTGGGGGTGTGCTGTGGGCAAGGCATCTCCACTATAATCCAATTTCTGCCCAGTTTCTGAAACAGCAGCTGCCTCCTCTGCTGTTTTGGAGGTCATCATCAAACATGACGGACAAACAAACATGTACATATGTACATACCAAACATAGATTCTATCTAAATGTGATGGGGTGGAAATCAGATTACCTCCCATGTGATCAGAGCACGACAGTCACAGCGTCGTGTTCCTAAATCGGGGCACAACTGCGAATTGTGCAACGCTGTGTCATCGGGTGGTGAATGAAAACCCTCTGCTACATACACTTTGCCCACTTTGGGGTAAAATGTAGAATTTATGCAGCCTCTATTTAGGGGTCACATCCTCACAGTCTCCTTGTTCTGTTGTAGCTGAGAAGTTGTACAGGGTCGTGGCAGATCAGATATCTGCCGAGACTGTTACAACTTACATGAATAGAGGTAGCTCTCTCTCTCTCTCTCACTTTTGTTGATGATGCAGACTCTGCTACCTAAATAAAGAGGTCACTAGCTCTCTCTCTCTCTCTCTCTCTCTCTCTCTCTCTCTCTCTCTCTCTCTCTCACACTTTTGTTGATGATGCAGACTCTGTTACCTAAATTAGTAAATAAAGAGGTCACTCTCTCCCTCCCTCCCTCTCTCCCCCCTTCTCTCTCTCCCTCCCTCCCTCCCTCTCCCTCCCTCCCTCTCTCCCTGTCTCTCTCCCTCTCTCTCTCCCCCCCTCCCTCCCTCTCTCTCTCTCCCTCCCTCTCTCTCTCTCCCTCTATCTCTCTCTCTCCCTCCCTCTCTCCCCCTCCCTCCCTCCCTCTCACCTTTGTTGATGGCCTCCTCCACCACCTGGGGGTTCTGTTGGGAGCAGATGAAGAGCTTGACGATGACCTTCAGCTCTCCCCGCTCGTCCTCTATGGCCTGCTGCTGCTGCTGCTGCTGCCCCGTGTCCACACACTCCAGGAACTTCACATACTGCAACAACACCAACAGGGGGGGTGGGTGTGTGGGTGGGTGGGTGGATGGATGGATGGATGGAGTACAGCCCTCTCAACACATATTGTTTTTATCAAGTACGGGGGCATACACATCTATGCACCCTCTCAACAGATATTGTTTTTATCAAGTACGGGGACATACTGATCTATGGACCCTCTCAACACATATTGTTTTTATCAAGTACGGGGACATACACATCTATGGACCCTCTCAACACATATGTGACGCTCCATCACAGAATGAGTCGCATTGCACAGAGGTCAATTTTTTGTTATTGACATGTTTTTAATCTGCAATAAAATGGCTATAGATACAATACCACAAAACCCAACAAAAAAACAGATCGGAAATCGGACAATTCTATGAAAAGTTATTACCAGTTTAAATGATAGACTGCAGGAAATAACAAAATGAGGAATGGACAAGCTTAGCATCCTAATACTAGTAATAGGTGGTCAGAATGAGGGCTTCGGTAGTTTTAAAACACGTTCAAAGGCAAAAGAAAACCAAATTATGCTTTGATATTTCAGTACAGGGTAGAATAATTGCAAAAGTTTTATAACCAATCAAAATCTCAAAATTGGCAACCTGACCCCCACCTGCCTAAAATTCAATAAAATGGCTCCTAGCAGAAAAGTGGGTCAGGTACTAAGTGACTCATTTCACGGTGGAGCATCACAAATTTCAAGAACTTTGACGTTTCTATAGAATACATTAAAATGCAAGAGAATCTGAAGGCTGAGTACATACAGACATACACACCCTGGAGGTTAGAGTGATGTGCATTGCACTTGTGATCTGCTGACCCAGGTTTGAATCTCATTCAAGAGGATTTTTCCTCTAGAGTTAACATCAGTGCCAACTCCATTCCCCCCTAAAGTCCTTCGGATGAGACTAACTGAAGTTCCGTGTGCAAACACATGCAGAGTATCTTGCACACATGTTAAATCCCGTTCCACTTTTCAGAAGTCAAGAGTGGGCTATTGTGTGCAAGTGGGAACAACTGACAAATTTGACAAAACTGCATGCACTGGGGGACTGGATGTAAAGAAGCACATGAGTGCTTATTCCATTATCCTCAAAATAAAAGAATGTTTTTGAAAACAATTTTTAAAAATAAATTTAAGAAATTAAGAAATCATAAACACATGCACACGCGCCCGTGCACGCACACACACACACATACACACAAATGCTTTCCTTGGTCTTTTTCTTTTCTTTCTGTCTTTTTTTAAAAATTTTATAAGGCAAATGTCTTGATTAGTTTCTTTTTTATCATTTGTGAGGGCAGGATTAAAAAAAAAAAATGCTGTGGTTTTACACACTCCATTAATTTTTTAGTTTTGCCCTAAAAAAAAAAAGAGATCATTTTGAGCTGACACATGGCACATAATAATGATAACTATTACAAAACTGCATACACATGGGGACTGGATGTACAAAGCATTATGTGTGCTTATTTCACTATCCTTGCTATAAAAGAAAGAATAAATAGATAATATATAGCATACTAGATAATATATAGCATACTAGCCGCCGCTATAGTCTAGTGGTTAGGGCGTTGGACTCATAATCTAAAGGTTGCAGGTTCGATCCCAGCTTTCGGCCATGGCGTTGTGCCCTTGGAAAAGGCACTTTACGACTATTTTCTCACCCCACCCAGGTGTAAAAGGGGTACCAACCTTGTGTTGGGGGTTAACCCTGCGACAGACTGGCGTCCTATCCAGGGGGGAGTCTATGACTGTCAGTCGCTTAACGCCACAGAAACCGGGATAAGCACCGGCCTGATGGGCCTTAGGCTCAGGACAGACTTTAACTTTATATATATATTAATATATACATATACAGCATACTACCTGAAGTTCTGTTTTGTCAGAGGCATCCAGGTGCTTCTTTACTGTGGTTGCAATGCATTCCGTGAGCTGAAAAAAATACAGACAAGCCATCATGACAACGAGACTAGAATTGATGTATTAGTACACAGACAGTTCATCATGACGTGTGTGTGTGTGTGTGGTGTGTGTGTGTGTGTGTGTGTGTGTGTGTGTGTGTGTGTGTGTGTGTGACGCACTGTGTGTGTGTGTGTGTGTGTGTGTGTGTGTGTGTGTGTGTGTGTGTGTGTGTGTGTGTGCGCGCGCGCGCACGTGCATGCATGCATGTGCGTGTGTATACATGTGTTTTAGTTTTTTGTTAGAACTTTTTAAAGACTGTGTTTTATATCTTTAAAAAGTGATAATTGACAAAATTTGTGTCTTATCGCACAATATGTTATATAACAACATGGTTTATATCATAAAAATGCATGCACATGTGCACATGTACACATACACACACACAGATAGTGTAATTTACGCACGCACGCATGCACACATGTACACACAGAAACACACACACACACACACACACAAAACACGCACAGACAGAAACTCAGAAAGTGTCATAAGTGTGTAAACACTAAAATTGTACACACACACACACACACATACACATACATACACACACACACGCGCACACACACACACACACACACACACACACACACACACACACACACACACACACACAC
The DNA here is from genome assembly GCA_030674155.1 of Stramonita haemastoma. Classification (NCBI taxonomy): domain Eukaryota; kingdom Metazoa; phylum Mollusca; class Gastropoda; order Neogastropoda; family Muricidae; genus Stramonita; species Stramonita haemastoma. The sequence goes on along the minus strand of JASPKP010001094.1, from coordinate 18,143 downwards.
ACAGAGGGGGGGACGGACAGCAGCATAGTGGTCAGAACATTGTGCCAGCAATTTGACGACCCAGATTCGATTCCGGTCGAGGAGAACATCTTGCGCACACGTTAAATCCTGTTCCGCTTTTCGTAAGAGTAGGCCATTGTGTGCAGGTGGGAACAGATAACATAAGCAAAACTGCATACACACAGGGACTGGTGTAAAAAAGCACAAGAGTGCTTATCCCATTATCCTCGGTATAAAAGAATATGAAAAATAATAAATAAAATAAAATGAATAAAAAATAAACACATAAACAAAACACACACCACCATACACACACACACACACACAACACACACACACAGAGTCACACACACACAGAGTCACACACACACACACACACACACACACACACACACACACACACACACACACACACACACATATCAATGCAAGAAACAAAGCTTCACTGTCAAATGATCAACATTTGACCTGTATGCTCTGGACACTGCCTAGCTGAAAACATACTATTACTATTGACTTGTCAGAAATAATGCTGGTGAGATAGGTAATAAGGTATACATCGAAATATTTGTGGGCAATTTAATGAGTTCTGCATTATAACTGATCGGTGATCCTAACCCAAACTGGCTGAAGCTTGAAAACGCAGTTTAAACTAGCATCAGGATCAATCACTAGGTCAGTATCACTGTCATTGTCAGTTGAGTATACATGTCAATGTGACTTTTACTTTTAAGTATGAATTGGGAAAAAATCTAGAAAGACTTAACTAACACATACACCAGACAATTATCAAACAGCTTAGCAGTGTTATTAACGATGGCTGACTGGGCCTGTCGGCCTGTGGTGTACTAAACTTAGTTTCTTTCAAGTGTTACAACTCTTGTGGTCTGGCTTTCCAATCACGAAGCACTGAACATTATCTTGCCAATCTAACGACAGTGCACTCGATTTCCAACGACATTTCATCACAACTTACCTCTGTGGTAGGATTCTGGCTTGGTTTCCTTTTCAAGCGGTCCCAGTTGACAATATTGCCTGTTCGAACCTCCAAATCACTCACTTTGGGTATAATCGGGATTTCGTCCGCCATGATTTCTCCGATGCCAAAGCAACGGAAACCAAAATGGCGAGTCGATTTGACTTGGAGAGGGTTGACAGGATCTGGAAGAGTTTATAACGACCTTTACGCCGACGGCTGAAGTGAAGCAGACCAGCTTTGGTGGTTACGATCTGTGTGTAAAGTTTTCTTCAGCTCGACTTTGAAAGGTTTTGATCGCTCTGGTAAACATGTACTGTATCAGACTCAACTAACACGGCGCAATAGCCTAGCCTATTGCATTCACCGATCACCGAATCATGACACAGCACATTTCGTACGCAAACATTTAATTTTGAAATTTTGTCGAGTCATTTTGTTAAACATGAACTGGATCGAGGCCAAAGATACTCTTGATCTAGGCCTAGTTTTGTCAGGATTCTTTTGGTTTAATTATTTTTAAAGGGAATGGGGGCCGTGTGATTGTTGCTAAAAAATTTTTTTTTTTTTTTTTAAGCGAAGAAAACGGCTATTGGGAGAGAGGTGTGTGTAGGGGTGGGGCAAGGGGATTGTGTGTGTAGGCTTATGTGTATGTGTGTTTATATATATATATATATATATATATATATATATATATATATATATATATAATATATATATATATTATATATATATATATATATATGCCTACTGATTACTGCCTCTCTGTTCTGCTTTCTCAGAACAGAGAGAGGAATGGAGGGAAGTGGTAGTCAAGTCTTCATGGATGCCCCCACGGTCGCCAGACTAAGGGATAGATAGATAGATAGATAGATAGATAGATAGATAGATAGATAGATAGATAGATAGATAGATAGATAGATAGATAGATAGATAGATAGATAGATAGATAGATAGATAGTGATTTTTTATTAAAAATACAGAGAGAGAGAGACAAGGCAAGGCAAGGCAAGGCAAGGCAAAATTCTTTTATTCGAGGATAATAGAGAGAGAGAGAGAGAGGGGAGAGAGAGAGAGAGAGAGAGAGAGAGAGAGAGAGAGAGAGAGAGAGAGAGAGAATGAATAATCTCTCTATTTTCAAGGGTGACAGATGAACATTCACATAACCTACTTTTTTCATCCAGCTCCAGCCCTGATTACGGACTATCAAAACAAAACCTAGCCCCCTAAAAAAGCAACAACAACACATAAAACAAACCAAATCAAACCAAACCAGTGAAGAGAGAGAGAGAGAGAGAGAGAGAGAGAGAGAGAGAGAGAGAGAGAGAGAGAGAGAGAGAGAGAGAGAGAGGTTTTATTTTATTATTTTATATGGAGGATAATGGAATAAGCACTCATGTGCTTTTTTACATGAAGTCCCCGTGTGTATGCAGTTTTGTAAATGTCATCTGTTCCCACCAGCACACGATGGCCTAATCTTACGAAAACAAGAGAGAGAGAGAGAGAGAGAGAGAGAGAGAGAGAGAGAGAGAGAGAGAGAGAGAGAGAGAGAGAGAGAGAGAGAGAACTCTGAACAATTTTATTGTGGAATCCCCCCCCCCCCTTCCTGCCCTCCCATCCCCATTAAAAGTAACATATCGCATTAGTTTTGTGTGTGTGGGTATGACAGTTGCACCGATTCTAAATCCGCTGAGTATATTGATCAGATAATCATCATGTTAGTTAGTGATAACTATGAAATTCGATTCCGGTGATACAGTAAATTTTAAATTCCAATAAACTGCAAACCTACTGCTTTCTTGAATATGGGCGTACCAATTTTGATTGTGACAATCAATCAATCTTTGCAGATAAGATTAATCCCCGAACATTTTACACACCTTGGTTTTCCCAAACTCCAATCCAGATTTATACAACGTGTCGCGCACGTGTAATGCTCAGCACATCCGCCTTTGATCACATAATGTTAGAAGCATTATAGTACTGACGAGGGAGTCTGGACTGATTCATTCTTGTAAGACGTAGCCAATATTTTATGCATGATAGAAAAGAAAAAAATATCGAAGGGGTGTCGCCTGGCTTCACAATAATGTTCTAAGGCTGACATTTAACAGGTTTGTTGTTGTTGTTGTTTTAACGCAAACGTGTGTTCAGATGGAATGAGTGCTTGTTCTATTATCCTTGATATAAAAGAATGTAGTATAAATACATAAATGGACACACACACACACACACACACACACACACACACACACACACACACACACACACACAACACACACAGTACACACACAGAGTACACACACACACAGAGTAACACACACACACACACACACACACACACACACACACACACACACACACACACACACACACACACACACACACACCCGGTGTGTGTGGGTGGGTGCGTGCGTGCGTGCGCGCATGCCTGCGTGCGTGTGTGCGTGCATGCATGTGTGTGTGTATGGTGTGTGTGTGTGTGTGTGTGTGTGTGTGTGTGTGTGTGTGTGTGTGTCTGTGTGTGTATGTGTGTATGTGTGTGTGTGTGTGTCTGTGTATGTGGTGTGTGTGTGTGTGTGTGTGTGTGTGTGTGTGTGTGTGTGTGTGTGTGTGTGTGTGTGTGTTCAATTTCTTTTAACGTCTTTTCACAAATTTTGATATTAGACGGAAATGTGGGAGAGAGAGACAAAGACAAAGAAAGACAGAGGGGAAAGGGTGTGTGAATGTCAGGGGAAGAGGGTGTAGTTGGTAATGTATGGAATATGGAATTTCAGAGGATCAATAGGGCATACATGTGGATTGATTAAAAAAAAAAAAAAAAAAAAAAAAGCCTTAACATTACTTACCTAATAAACTACAATGAACAAAAAGGAAAATGCAGTTCTAACAATTCTTAACAAAAACAGTAATTCCACAGAAAAAATGTGAGGTAATTTCACCTGAGAAAAAAGTCGTAATTAGCTCCCCCCCCTCACCCCCCCCCCCCCCCCAAAAAAAAAAAAAAAGAAAGAAACACCACCAACAATAATAACAAATAATTATTATTTTTTATTTTTTTTTAAAGCTATCCCCCTCAACAACACAAAAAAAGAAGAAGAAAAATCAAACATAAACAAAAGACCAACCAACCCCCCAAAACAAGAACGAGAATTCCCAACAATAGCAACGAGAAGCCAGTTATGAACATTATCACCCCCCTCTCCCTTCCCATGAAACAACAAAATAAACAATAGGTATAACAAAAATTCCTGTGAACAGGAGACATATTGAGACCCCAAAAGTACAAGCAGGAAAAAAAAAAAAACTGGTTTAGAGTGTCTTTAAAGTCCATAGCAATCACAATAACAAACCAACTGGACTATGCACCAGCGATTTAAAAAAGTCATACATAAGTGGCAGACTGTTAAATATAGCTGACGGAGAAGATGCCATCAAAACGGGAATGTGCCCTTTTAAACTGCAGCATGTTAATATATGATCTACCGTTATATTATTACCGCATATGCAAAATGCATTTCCAGCATATTTTGTCTTGAAGCTATTCAATTTCCATCTACAAGCTAAGGAAACAATCTGCTTTGAACAATATATATCACGTTCTCGTGTTTTAACAAATGACTCAAATTTCCGTAGTTCTTTGTGTTCATCTAGACAGCCAAGCCTTCTTTCCTCACAATGAAATAAATTTCGTTGTGATTTTATTATGATATGATAACACTCTTGTAGTGAAAATGGGGGAATTGTGTCAACTCTGATGAACCCTTTGCTCCTTTTTTCGCTAGGATGTCAACTTTTTCATTGTAGTAAAAACCACTGTGAGATGGAATCCAACAGAAAGTTAATTCTGAGCCCTTTAAAGATAAAAGATGAATCAAATGGCAAATTTCAATGACAACTTCAGATCTAACTTTTGTTTGCAAAGAACTAATGGCATTAATTACTGATTTAGAGTCTACACAAAAAAGAATTTAAAAAATGGTTTTAGGAAAACTGACGAAAAAATGTAGAGCCATCAATATTGCGACTAGTTCCGCTGTAAATAATGATATACCTTCACCAAGATGAAATTGGTTTTCGGATTTTAGATCTGGTATAACATAAGCAGCACCAGCCTTATTGTTTAATACTGAGCCATCTGTAAACACTTTTAAATGATTAGGGTAGTTGTCTTCCAAATGAATCTTGGCATGAGAAGATACTAAATTTATATTGTCCTTTTTCGCTATATCAATGTAATTGATATTAAACATTGCTCTATTTAATTCCCAGAAGGGAATAGGGGACAGTGCATCCCGTTGTGCTACATTTCCTGTTGGATCTAAACCACAATTTGTAAAAACGTTAGATGTGTATGTTCTCAAGGTGGTATGTGATGATATAGATCTTGCTCTCTTAGGAAAATCGTTATCAGACTTAAGATTAATCACGGATTTCAGATCATTTTGAACAGACAAACTTCGCAACAAAAATTTACTACAAGCAACACTCCTATAATCTTCCAATGGTAAAACCCCTGACATACTGTATGTTTTTAAACAAGAAGCATGGATAGGTAGGCCTAGAGCAAGTTTATATGCCCTGCAGTCTATGCTTTGGAGTTTTTTGAAAAGATATTTTGGGGCACTAAAAAAAACTTCCTGGGCAGAAGGTCATTTCGAACGAAT
>JASPKP010001093.1:25000-32416 GCA_030674155.1 Stramonita haemastoma | reverse complement strand
GGGGGGGCCCGGCGTGGAGTTTGGGATGGGGGGGGGCGTGCGGGGTGGCCTTGGAAAAAAAAGGAAAAAAAAAGAAAAGGGGGGTTCTGGATGGGCCACAGCAGCCAAACACATTCCCCCCCTCCGGTGGAATTGATGCGGCCTTTGTCCCCAAGGTGCGTGGGCAAAATACAGATGGGTGACCCGTCCCCCATTGTGGATTGGTTTGGGGGGGTTGTTGCCCTGTGCGGGCTGGTTCCTGACTTGTGGGGGTGTGTGGGGTGTGTGGTGTGGGCCTTTTGGGGGGTTTGGTGGTGGTGTGTGTTGTTTTTATTTTTTTTTTTTTTTTACTTTTATATCCGGATAATGGGATAAGACTTTTTGTGCTTTTTTACACCCATTTCCCCGTGTGTATGCAGTTTTGAAAAGTATCTTTCCCACCCCGGGGCACACGAGGGCCTGCTCTACGAAAAGGGAAAGGAAGGATTTTCTCGTGCGTTTACACACGGGGGCCTCCCGGTTTAAAGTCTATCCGAAAGACTTTGGGGGGAGAGTGGAGTCCGCACTATGTTAACTCCGGAAGAAAAAACCCCCCCTCGACTTTTAAATCGAGCCGGGTGCAAATTGCGACGCAATGTTCTAAACCCTAGGCTATCCCCCCCTATGTGTGTGAGTATGTGATATGTGAGGTTGTGTGTGGTGTGTGGTGTGTTGGTGTGTTGTGTGTGTGTGTGTGTGTTTTCCTGTGCGCGCACGCGTGGTGCGCGGGTTTGTGTGCGTTTTTGTGTGTGGGGTGTGTGTGGGTGTGTGTGTGTGGTGTGGTGTTGGTGTGTTTTGTTTTGGGGGTGGTTCTCTGCATGAGAAGAAAGTGAAACCCCCTTTGTGATGAGGCGATCAAATCCCAAAGGTAAAGAGACCCCCCAATCATTTAAGAACCCCCAAAATCTTTTCAGTCTACGCGGGGGTTGTGACCTTAAATCTATTGTTTTACCTTCTGATCGCTCCATCCTTAGAAAAACATCAAAAAAGAACTGAGTGTCGGAAAAGCTTGCAAAAAAAGCATCCCTTCTGTAAGCTCGCAGACAGACCCAAAAGTTCTCCAATTTTAAAACTGATGTCACAAAGGGCCATGCCGTTGCACACAAATAAATAAAATAAAAATCAAATCAAAATTTTTTTTCCCCGATGGTACATTGAGAAGCAAAAAATTTCCCTTTTTTCATCAAGCCATCTATCTAAAAATAAAAATTTATATATAATATTTTATATTTTATTATATATATAATATATATATATATATAATATTATATATATAAACCCACATGCAACAAAGGGAAAAAAAAAAAAAAAAAACCAAAGAATAAAATCCACTTAAACAAAAAACGACTTAACAGAAAAGAGCAGAAGAAAACAAGCAAGTTAACCAAAGAAAAACCCTCCCCAAAAAAATTATAGTTACAACATGTCACAATTTATAAACAAAAAAAATACTAAAAAGGAAACTAAAGAAAATACAAGATAAAAACAACAACAATAATAAAACAATGGAGATATAATAATGATAATGTAAGTACTAAAAGACTCGCTCATTCACGTGGGGACAAACAACACCCCCCAAAACACACACAGGGGGGTTTGGGGGGTGGGGGGGGGTGGGGGGGGGGGGGGGGGTTGGTGGGGGGGGTTTTGGGGGGTGGTGGGGGTTGTGGGTTTTTGGGGGGTGGGGGGTGTGGGGGGGGGGTGGGGGGGGGGGGGGGTGGGTGGGGTTTGGGGGGGGGGGGGGTTTTGGGGGGGAAATTTGGGGGGGGAAAAAAAGGGGGGGGGGGGGGGGTTTTTGTTTGGATTTTTGGTTTTTGGGGGGGGTTTTTTGGAAATTTGGGGGGCCCCGGGGGGAAAAAGTTGAAGGGTTTGGTGGGGTTTTTGTCCCCAAAGGGGTTGAAAAAAAAAAAAAAACCCTTTTTTTTGGGGGAGGGTTTTGGAAAGTTTTTTTTTTTTTTGTTTTTTTTTTTTTTATTTTTTTTTTTATTTTTTTTTTTTTTTTTTTTATTTTTTTTTTAAAATGGGAAAAAAAAAAAAAGAAAAATTTGGGTTTTTTTTTGGTGGGGGGTTTTTAAACCGTTTTTTTTTTTGTTTTTAAAAAATTTTTGGGGGGAAAAGGTGAAAAACTTTTTGGAGTTTTGTTGAAATTTTGGGGTGTTTGTAGGGAAGAAAAAAAAAAAAAAACCCCCCCCCCCCAAAAAAAAAAACCCCCCCCCCTTTTTTTCCCCCTTTTAAAACTTTTGGGGTATTTTGGGGGGGGGTTTTTTTTTGCCCCGGTTTTGGGGTAGGGGGTTTGACGGGGGGAAAAAAAATTTTTTTTTTGAGGGGGGAAAGTTAAAATAGGGGTGTGGACAAAAAAAGTTGTGGGTTTTTTGGGGGGGGTTTGGTTTTTTTTTTTTAAATTTTAGGCAACTTTTTTTTTTTTAAAAATTTTTTTTTTTCTTGGGAGTTTTTAGGTTGGGTTTTCTTTTTCCCATTTTGGGTTTTAAAAGGGAAATTTTTTTTTTTTATTTTCCCCACAACAAAAAAAAAAAAAAACCCCAAACACCAACACCCCCAAACCCCACCCCCCCACCACCCCCCAAAACATTTTAAAAAAAATTTAACCCCCACCTAAAAAAAACTTGGCCCTAAAATGACAAGGTTTTTGAGAACTTTGGTTGAGCTGTCTGTATTTGAAAAAAGGGGCCCTTTTGTCAGATCTGCAGCAGTTTTCTGTGTCAGAAATACAGCTGTAGGGGTGTGGGATTACGCCCTAATAGGTAGGCCTCTGTGGGGGGGGCCGGGGCTTAAAAAGCCAGGGGTTTGGGCTGGGGGGTGTGGTCACTGTGGTGGTGTCGTTTCCCTACTGTGTTCCTTTTTGCAGATTGTGCTGGATCTGTGCACGAACGAGATCTGGGCAGAAGCTGTCAAAACAACAACCGCAGAAAAAAACACAAAAAACAACAAAAGCGCAGCAGAGCAAAAACAACAGCAAACACAAAAACTCTACTACTACTATATCTTCTATACTACTACTACTACTACTACCGCTTTCCCCTAACCCGCTACTTTTACTAATCTTCTCTACTACTATACTACTACTACTATATAGCTACTACTACTACTATACTACTACTACTCTACTACTCCACTACCGCTACTATGCTACTCTACTATTACTCTATACTGATGCTATGTACTGCTACTGTATATCTATTGCTACTACTATACACTATACTACTACTTCTACTATACTATACATGTGTTGTTTTTTAAATGTTAAAAAATTTCATCAGTAAAAAACATAAGTTCTTGTGTTCTTCATTCTTAGAAATGATTTAATTTAGAAAAAAGAAAGACCTGGGGTTGTTGTTGTTGTTTTTTGTTGTGTTGTTTTTTTTGTTATGTTTATGATTGGTTATTGGCAACAGGAGAGAAAGCAGACAGACAGTGCATGCTACAGAACCCAAGCGTGTGTGTATGCAGCAGACCTCACGACCCTGTAAAAAGAGAGAGAGACTCTTCAGTGTGACGCTTTCTTCACCTGCATAACCCCCTTGTTTCTCGGTTGGTGGCGTGACAGTTACTCCGGGTGACGAGGTCCTGTCAGTTACCTGACGTCACGGGGGGATGGTGGTGTTGGAGTTGGACAATATGACACTACAACAAAACAACAACAAAAAAAAATGCCCCCTGGCGGAGGTGCGACACTGGGGGGAGTTCTGCGCTGTCCCCCCACAGTGACCACTTTTCCTGCAGCATCACCTGATATACGAGTCAACGCCCCCCCCCCGAAAACACTGCCCCCCAGCACCCGGGCCACCGGGCCCCCCCCAGTGGGGTTTCCGCATGAAGGTCAGCAATTACAAGAAGGGGAGCCTTGGCAGGTGCCCTTTGTGATCCGTTTTTATTCCTCCCAATCAGCTGCGTGGGGGAGCCAGGTAGAAAGCCTCCTCCTTTTGTCATTTTGTTTTGTTGTTGTTGTTTTTTGTCGCATCGCCGTCATCATTTTGTTCTCTCGTATTGCAAAAATATAACTCAATCAATGCGTACACTACAAAGAGTACATTAAACCCCCGCACGCACCCCCACGCATCACACAACACACACACCCGCGCGCGCGCGCCGGCGCACGCACGCATTTGGGGGAAATACACCCCCTTTAAACCAAAAAAGAATTTTTTAGTTTTGCTTCTTTTCCCCGAGGGACTTGTTTTGGCTTGATGAGTGTTAAATTGACGTCATTCCCAAATAGTCATTGTGAAATGTTTTTTTTTGTATCAACATAAAATTTTCATTGCAACTGATCTATTTTTGTCTCTCTGCCCCCGCTACTACTATCTATTATTTTTCTATCTATCTATTATCTTTTTCTATTATCTATCTTCTACATCTATCTATTATCTATCTATTGTCTGCTATCGGTCGTTTCTTCGTTTTGTCTTTCTGTTGTTGTCTGTCTGTTATTATCTGTCTGTCTCTGTTTTTCCCTCCGTCTGTATGTCTGCTGTTTTTGATCTATCTGTCTCTATTTATCAGTTTTAAAGGGAAAAAAAAAGAAAAAAAAAAGACAGCGGCAGAAGCGACAGACAGACAGACGACGGGGAAACGATAGATAGATAGATAATAAAGAAACAAAAGAAGACAGACAGACGGGGCAAAACGACGGGGTAGATGATAGATAGATATTTTAAAGATAATAAAGAAGATAGATAGTTTTGATAGTAGATAGATAGGAAAAAATTCAAAAAAAAAAATTAGATACGCATTTTGATGTGTGTGGCTTGTAAGTGTGTTAAGGGTCATCATCTGGTTTTGACAGGTAAAGGGCTCCATAAAAAGGGACATTTTATCCTCTATGTGGATTTTACGTGATGGGACGTCATGGTCGGGGGCGTTGCGCAGCGACCCCCGCCATCGGGCGGGGAACCCACCCCCCCCCCCTGACGTGGCACGGCACTGGGCCTGGGACCATAAAGTCTCATGGTGGTTCACAGCGTCTGTACGGGGCTGGAGAGGGGGTGGGGTAGTGCGGGCACAGTGGGAGGGGGGGGTCTCCCCCTTTCCCCTTTTTGCCTTTCCCGGTGCGCGGTGTTTGTTCACCATTGATAAAAACACAACCATGGCTGGCAGCCCAAAAAAGATGTGTCCTCCCCCCTCCCCCTCCCCTCCTCCCTTCTTCCTCCTTCTTCCTCCTTTTCCCTCCTCCCCTTTCTTCCTCCTCCCCCCCTTTCCCCCTCCTCCGCCTCTCCTCCTCCTCCTTTTCCTCCTCCCCTCCCCCCCCTTTTTCCTCCCCCTCCTCCCCCTCCTCTTCCCTTTTTTCCCCCCCCTCCCCCTTTCCTCTTTTCCTTTTGTCCCCTCCTCTTCCTCCTTTTTTGTTCTTCATTTTCCCCTCTTTTTCTTCCACATGCCATCCTTTGTCTCCATCTTTCTTTAAATGATTGCTCTCTGTCGTCGTTGTCGTCTGTCTTCTGTCTTCTGTTGTCTGTCGGGGCTGTCTCTGTCTCTGCCTCCTGTTCTTCTTTGCCCGCCCCCCCCCCCCCCCCCCCCCCCCCCCCTTTTTCCCCCTTTTCTTTCCCCCTCTCTCTCCCTCTCTCTCTCTCTCTTCTCTCTTCTTCTCTCTCTCCTCTCTCTCTCTGTGTTCATTCTCTGCCCCCTCTCCTCTCTGTCGTCTCTCTGTCCTTTTTTTATTCTGTCTGTCTCTCCTCTGTTCTCCCCCTCTTCTCTCTTTCCTGCCCTAAAAACAAAAACAAAGATTGTAGCCCTGAACGAATTTTGTGCTTGAAACAGATTCTGGTGTTTGTTTTTTTTACTTGATCCTGTTGTTGTTGTTGTTTTTTTTTTTGTGGTCTGTTTTAATATTATTTTTTTTTATATTTTAAGAGGTGTGTGTGTGTGTGTGTGTGTGTGTGTGTGGTTGTGTGTGTGGGGTGTGTGTGTGTGTTTTGTGTGTGTGTGTGTGTGTGCCGCAGACCTTTTTTTTGGATAACTCTTTGTTGCCCCGGGTATGTTTTACTTGACAAAAGTATAGACCATAGGGCTTTGGTTTTCTCTACCGAAAGACTAGTCCCCACCCCCACTAATGTCTTGCCATGGTGGGAAATCAGTGTCAAACGGAAAATTGAACCCCGAACTTTTGTTTTCTAGGGGGGCGGTACCCCCGGACCTGGTGTATTGTCTTACTTTTTATTATTTTTTTTCATTTTTTGTTTACCTCTTCATTTCTTTATTTGTTTATTTATTTTTTTTCCCTTTTTTTATCTTTTTTTGGTTTTTAATTTTCATTTATTTTTATTTTTGATTAATTTATTCATTTGTTTTTTATTATTTTTTATTTATTTTTATCTTTTGGATCTGTTTTTTATTATTTTTTTTTAAAATATTTTTTATTTTAAATTTAAATTTTATTTATATTTTCATTTATTTTTTTTATTTAATTATTTCTTTTTTATCTTTATTAATTTTTTGGGAAAGGCACGTTTTACACCCCTTGCTTTAAAAGGTTTAAATTTGCAACTTCTTTTTGGAAAGACCTTGAACTAAGGCCTTGCGGGGGAAACAATTATCTTTAGCCATTTTAAACCCTGTTCAGAATTTTTTATTTTGCATTCATTCTGTTTTCCCCTTTTTTTAGACTTTTTCTTTTTTTTCAGGATTATGCAATAACCACTGTAACCATGTCCTTATATGTATACATCCCCCGTGTGCACCATTTTGTAAAGATTGTCCTCGTTCACAACAGGCAAGATCTTTGCCTATTTCTCCAAAAGGGGGAAACGGTTTTTTTAAGTTTGGGCAAAAGTTTCCATCGGTTTGCCCAGGGGCCTTGGTTTAATCCATCCAACGGACTTTTGGGGCATGGAGTCGGCATGAGTTACTCAAGGGGGATAATCCCCTTTCAAAGGGGTGGCCATGCCGTGGTAAGAACAGTTAAAAAGAATTAAGCACACTGATGGGTGTTTAGACATCATCCCTGATCAGCGAAAAAGAAGTTAAGCACAAACGATGTGGTGTTTTCCATCTCCCTGATCAGTTGAAAAAAAAAGTTAAGCCATGATTGGTTTTAGACATCATCCCATCAGTTGAAAAAGAATTAAGCACAGATGTGGTGTTTAACTCATCCCTAAGTCGGAATGCCCTACCTTGATGGGGGCAAAAGGTCACAGAGGCAAAGTCTCATCACTTTGAACCTCAAAGCTCTAGCTGGGTACGAAAAAACATCTTCACACAAAGACGGCGTCAGTAGGGCGGGGTTTTGGATTTAGTCATGACAGGATTTACACCATGTAAAAAAAAAACGGTTTAGCTGATTGTTGAACCTTTAAAACTACATGGTGTTATGAATCAACTATGGTTGATGGTATCTTATTTCAAACAATGTGATGAATTTTTTTATTTCATAACCATGATTAGTGA
>JASPKP010001093.1:17500-20000 GCA_030674155.1 Stramonita haemastoma | reverse complement strand
GCGATCTGCTACGGAGGGCGGAGGACCTTGGGGAGTGGTGGAATCTATCTATCTATCTATCTATCTATCTATCTATCTATCTATCTATCTATCTATCTATCTATCTATCTATCTATCTATCTATCTATCTATCTATCTCTCTATCTCTCTATCTATCTCTATCTGAGTTAACATCAGTGCTGACTCCACTCTCCCCAAAAGTCCTTCGGATGAGACTTTAAACCGAGGCCCCGTGTGCGAACGCACGCAGAACATCTTGCGCACACGTTAAATCCTGTTCCGCTTTTCGTAAGAGTAGGCCATCGTGTGCCGGTGGGAACAGATGACAATATTTACAAAACTGCATACACACGGGGACCGGATGAAAAAAGCACATGATTGCTTAATCTGTTATCCTCGATATAAAAGAATAAATAAATAAAAATAAATATCTATCTATCTATCTATCTATCTATCTATCTATCTATCTATCTATCTATCTATCTATCTATCTATCTATCTATCTATCTCTCTCTTTCTCTCTCTTTCTCTCTCTCTCTCTCTCTCTCTCTCTCTCTCTCTCTCCTCTCTCTCTCTCTCTCTCTCTCTCTCTCTCTTCTCTCTCTCTCTCTCTCTCTCTCTATCTATCTATCTATCTATCTATCTATCCGGGGACCGGATGAACAAAAGCACATGATTGTTTATTCTGTTATCCTCGATATAAAAGAATAAATAAATGAATAAATAAATAAATAAATAAATAAATAAATAAATAAATAAATAAATATCCCCTAGTCTGGCGACTGTGGGAGCACCCCTGAAGACTTGGCAACCAGTTCCCTCCATTTTTCTCCCTGTTCTGCCTTTCTCAAAATTGTGTTGAGTTCTAGGCCTGTACATTTGCTGATGTTATCCTCCGATCTCTTCCTTAGTCTGCCTCTTTTTCTTCCTCCTTGTACAGTGCCTTGCAGTATTGTTTTTTGCAAGCCCTTTTGATCTTGTGACATGCCCCTACCATTAAGTTTACGCTTCTTTACAATTGAAAAGAAGATTTTCGTAGAGACCAATGGTTTGCTGGATTCTTTAACGCACCTCTTCGTTGCTTATGTGTTCTCTGTAGGAGATGCCATGGAGTCTCCGGAAGCATCTCATCTCTACCGCCTGTACTCTTCTCTCCAAATCAGCAGTCAGGGTCCATGATTCACAGGCATACAGGAATGTGGATATGACAAAGGAGCGCATTTGTCTGATCTTGGAGATGAGTGAGATAATTTTATCTTTCCAGATGTTGTTCAGTTTTGACAGTGCTTTTATTGTCTGTGCAATCCTTCATACTACCTCTGGCTTGGACCCCTTCTCTGATGCAACAGCTCCCAAGTACTTGAAGCTTTGAACCATTTCCAGCTTCTGGTCATTGACACTGATATCAGTGCTGATGCCCTTGGCGTTATTGGTCATCAGTTTGGTCTTCTCTGCACTGATTTCCATGACGTGTGTTTTAGAGGCCTTGTTCAATGGTTCTGTTAGGCTGGAAAGCTCCTGTTCTGATCCTGCTAGTCCATCAGTGTCATCTGCGAAGCGGAGGTTTGTGATTGTTCTGCTACCAATGCTGACTGATCCTTTATGGTGTTCCAGTGCATCAGCCATGATTATTTCAAGGAAGATAATGAAAAGAGTGGGTGAGAGTAGACAGCCCTGCCTTACTCCAACTGTTGTTCGAAACCACTCTCCAATGTTGCTGTTGTAGTACACTGCACTGGTGGCCTTGTTGTACAACTCTTTGATGACTCTGATCAGGTTTGCATTCATGGTTGCCCACAAAGCTGCATGCCAAACCTGTCGAATGCCTTCTTAAAATCAACAAATACATGTTAGAGGTCTTATTGGTGTTGAAGGTACCGCTCACAGAGTATTTTGAGGTTGAATATCTGTTCAGTTGTGCTACGCCCTGCCTGAAACCTGCTTGTTCCTCAGCAATGATGGTCTCTGCGTTTGGCTTCAGTCTGTTCAGTATAATCTTCAACATGGCCTTGCTTGGGTGGCATGTGAGGCTGATTGTGCGGTAATTCTGGCATTGATGAAGATTTCCTTTCTTGGGGAGAGTAATGATGAGTGACTGTGTCCATGATGTTGGCCATTTTCCTGTCTGCCAGATCTTGTTGCAGATTTTTAGCAGAGTGTTGATCATGGCTTCCCCTCCAGCTTGAACCAACTCAGCTTGAATGTTATCAGCCCCTGCTGACTTCCCCCTTTTCAGTGATCTGACTGCTGTTTCCACTTCTTCTCGGAGGATAGGGTGACTTTCTGTGTCTGTGCTTGTGGGGACATTGAGGACTTCTGGATCTCCTGTGGTGTCCTAGTTATAAAGGTCAGAGCAGTATTCTATCCATCTGTTCAGAATATCCCGCTCATCAGTACAGTGACCGGGGTATTTCCACTTTTTGTCTTGGATTGTTGAGCTTCTTCCCTGTTTTGTGCCAGTCAAGTCTTTCACCAGTTGATATGCTTTCTTGCTGTTGTT
>JASPKP010001093.1:0-15000 GCA_030674155.1 Stramonita haemastoma | reverse complement strand
CACCTCAGCCCACCTTCTCTCCCACTCCACCCCTACCTCACCTCAAGGCTACCCCAAAAACAAAACATAACAAAAAAACGAATCCGGGTGGAAAACAAGGGGAATCCCCTTTTAGGTTTTTACCTTCTCACAGCCAATCAGCAGCCTGCAGGGATCAGGTAACTATCACAGGTATCTACCTTGACAGTGGGTCACACAGGGGGGGGAGGGGGAGGGGGGGTAAGGGGGAGGGAGGAAACGGAGGGTGGTTGAAATGTTCCATGTTTATTCAAGTAGCACTTTGTAATTTTCTATGGTTGTGTGTGTGTGTGTGTGTGTGTGTGTGTGTGTGTGTGTGTGTGTGTGTGTGTGTGTGTGTGTGTGTGTGTGTGTGTGTGTGAGTGCGTGTGTGTGTGTGATGTGTGCGTGTGTGTTTGTGTGTGTGTGTAACTCTGTGTATGTGTGTGTGTACGTGCATGCGTGTGTGTGTGTGTGTATGTGTGTGTAACTCTGTGTGTGTGTGTGTGTAACTCTGTGTGTGTGTGTGTGTGTGTATCTGTGTGTGCATGTGTGTATCTCTCTCTCTCTCTCCTCTCTCTCTCTCTCTCTCTCCTCTCTCTCTCTCTCTCTCTCTCTCTCTCTCTCTCTTTTCTGTAACCAGGATTCTCTGTCTGCCTGTCTGTCTGTCTTTGTTTCTATTTTTGTCTCTGTGTTTATCTATCTGTTTGTCTGTATCTGTCTGTCCGTCTGTCTGTCTCTCTCTCTCTGTGACTCTGTCAGTCTCTCTCTCTCTCTTTCTCTCTCTCTCACTCTATTTCTCTCTCTCTATTTCTCTCTCACTCTATTTCTCTCTCTCTCTCTCTCTCTCTCTCTCTCTTCTCTCTCTCTCTCTCTCTCTCTCTCTCTCTCTCTCTCTCTCTCTCTCTCTCTCTCTCTCTCTCTCTCTCTCTCTCTCTCTCTGCTCCCTGCTAAATCAGGTGACTGATTACATGGGGGAGGGAGAGGGGGGACTGTCTGTAGCAGGCAATTCACAAGCAATGTTGCACTCACCTGAGAATTTACACACACACAGACATACAGGCTTCAGCAAATGAGTACACCTACATGATATGCAGGTATACAAGCACACAGCCTGCATATATCATGCACACTAGTTTGTATACACGAATGCATGCACGAGCACAAACGCACCACACACACACACACACACACACACACACACACACACACACACACACACACACACACACACACACACACACACACACACACACACACACACACACAACACACACATTCGCAGAACATTTTGCGCACACATTAAATCCTGTTCCGCTTTTCGTAAGAGTAGACCATTGTGTGCCAGTGGGAACAGATGACAATATTTACAAAATTGCATACACACCGGGACTTGATAAAGAAAAAAGCACATGAGTGCTTATTCCATTATCCTCGATATAAAAGAATATAATAAAAAAAAATAAAGATAAAAATAAAACACACACACAAAGGCGCTCTCTCTCTCTCTCTCTCTCTCTCTCTCTCTCTCTCTCTCTCTCTCTCTCTCTCTCTCTCTCTCTCTCTCTCTCTCTCTCTCTCTCTCTCTCTCTCTCTCTCTCTCTCTCTCTCACACACACAAACACACACACACACAAACACACACATGCACACACACACACACACACACACACACACACACACACACACACACACACACACACACACACACACACACACACACACACACACACACACACAGTATCTTTCCTGGTGATATAAAATCTGATGTTACAGCTTTATTGTAGGGTAAAAATGATAAAAGTCATCAGGATAACTATACAACATTTGCAGCTGTGGGCAATTTATCTTGCTGTCTGAAAGGTTTAATGTACAATGACCCGTTTTTATTGTGAACATATTTTTGATACTTTGTGACACATTCATGGCACATGTGTGTGTGCTTGTGAACGTGTGCGTGCGTGCGCATATGTGCACACCCGCGCGCACATACCATATGCGAGAGAGATGCAACCTCGTGTGTTAAATATCATAATCATATGTTGTACTATTGTTTTCTGGTGTAAGCATGTCTCAGCCTATCTTGTGATGGTGTTGCCGTGCATTGCCGTGATGCATCTACCCCTTTGCTATTGTTGTTTATTTGTTGTTTCTTTCCTGATATATTCACAGTCTTTAAATACTTACGTTATCTTATCATGTCTTATCGTTCATTATTTGATGCAATGTTGTTCAGCTGCAGCCTATTCTTGCATATATATCAAAGCTAGAGTTCCCATATAAGCATTGCTGGTTGTAGTCGTTTCATGTACTGGTGATACCTTGCTTCTGAACAAATACAATCTTTTATACCAAAGAGAGAGAGAGAGAGAGAGAGAGAGAGAGAGAGAGAGAGAGAGAGAGAGAGAGAGAGAGAGAGAGACTGAGACAGAGACAGAGAGACAGAGAGACAGAGAACTGGAACTGGAACTCGAAAGATTTATTCACGAAAAAGGCCATTGGTCCATACATGAAGGAGGCTGCCGAATTGCTCAGTATAACAATACATACAGCAACAAAACATGCAGCACAACGCCATTCCATGCCATGGAAACCTCGGCATTGATTGGTAATGTACATCCAAACATGAAACACTTTACTGTCTGGATATGTTACAGCATTCCCAGCCTTTGGTTAGTGAAGTCTTTGTCACCTAGCCTAGGCTAGGCCAGATAAAATTTAAGTAGGTCACTAAGTGTTGCTAAATCCCTTGAAGCACAGGATAGGGTCTCCCTGTGTAGTGTGTCCTGGATTCGCTTCCCATTCCCAAACTGGCCAGTTTGACATGTTCCTCTTTTAACATGTTTTTCTCTTGCTGTTCGACAAACCAGTACACACATACTGGCTCAGTGTCTGGTTGGCATGCATGCTGGATCACAATGTCGTCAGACTCACACGTCACAATATCTTCACCATCTGAGTGATGTAGGACAGATTTTCTTAAGTGTGTATTTCTTTGGCTGCCTCTCAGTCTTTTCTGTACTGATCTATCAGTTAGAGTAGCCACATACTGTTTGACATTTCCTGTGTGGAATGCACCAACAATATTATCATAGTTCACCTCAGGCTGCAAAACACACATATCAGCACAGTTACTACAATCAGGCACCAGGGGGGCTCTAAATCAATGGATAGCCTAGTGGTCAGAACATTGCTCTGGCAATTTGACAACCCCGTGGAGGAAATTTTTCTCCTGGAGTTAACATCAGTACTGACTCCACTCTCCCCAAAAGTCCTTGGATGAGACTTTAAACCGTGTGTGAACGCATGCAGAACATCTTACGCACACGTTAAATCCTGTTCCGCTTTTCGTAAGAGTAGGCCATCGTGTGCTGGTGGGAACAGATGACAATATTTACAAAACTGCATACACACGGGGACCGGATGAAAAAAAAGCACATGCTTGCTTATTCTGTTATCCTTGATATAAAAGAATAAATAAATAATAAATAAATAAATAAATAAATAAATAAATAAATAAATAAATAAATAAATAAATAAATAAATAAGATGAAGGCAACTTTACTGATGTTTTTGTGTTGGTATCTTGTGTGTGTACTGTTGGTAGGTCTACTTTCTGCGTATCTGCACATGCTGCATTCTGCTGTTCTACACCACTGTCAGGCGGACTCTAGGCACTGAAGACACAGTCATTTTCACACACAACACTTGCCTGCTTTTCTTTATACTTTCTTGAGCACTCCAGATCCCTGCGAATTTGGGAGAAGTATTTTTTCCTGTAGTACTGTACTCACTGATGGATCCGCCATGTTGGTTGACACTGCTGTGTCCACTGGTTTCAGTTGCAAGACAAAAACCACACTGTCCCCTTCTCCTGCCACTTTCCAGCTGGAGACTGCATTGTCAGTCAGCAGGGTGCCTAAGGTCCTCTCCACAGCTGCTGGAAGTCCAGTAAATGGCATTTTTGAAGAGAGAGAGAGAGAGAGAGAGAGAGAGAGAGAGAGAGAGAGAGAGAGAGAGAGAGAGAGAGAGAGAGAGAGAGAGAGAGAGAGAGAGAGAAGACAAGACAAGAGAAGACAAGACAAGAAAAGACAAATTCTTTTATTCGAGGATAATAGATAAGCACTCATGTGCTTTTTTACATCCAGTCCCGCCCTTTTCAGGGATAACATCAAGATAAAAAGATACTAAACAGTAAAACTATATGCAGTACCAAACAATATAAAGGAATAAGAACATTATATATAAGGTAATAAAAATGCACTCATTCAGAAGACGAAAATCAGAAGTCACAATAAAATGATTTTGATTATAGATGAAAAGAGAAGCATTAATAGATAAAGAGCAAACAAGGAAACATAATGAAATAAACAGCTTAGCAACCAAGAAGAGAGAGAGAGGAGAGAGAGAGAGAGAGAGAGAGAGAGAGAGAGAGAGGAGAGAGAGAGAGAGGAGAGAGAGAGAGAGAGAGAGAGAGAGAGAAAGAGAGAGACAGAAAGATAGAACACTGAACACACTGAACACTGAAATGATTTATTGTACTTCAGCCTTTGGCCACAATACAATTCAAAGGGAAGGAGAAAAAAGAAAAAAGAAAAGAAAATGAAACAGAACTTCGCGCGCAGTCTTCGGTAATACGCAGTCTTCGGTAATACGCAGTCTTCGGTAATACGTTGCTCCTCCGTAATACGTTGCCACATTAAACACCTTGGCATGTACCTAAACTGCACTCCTGAAAATGCATATTTCAAAATCCCACGTGCTGACTCAAACAATACAACAGATCTTTGCTCAAAGTTACAGAGTAAAACACAACCCATAGCAAAACTGGGATCAAACTCGATATTACAGTTATACCTGACAATGTCATCACATGCATTCAACATATAAACATAAAATGCAATGTACTTCAGAGAGAGAGAGAGAGAGAGAGAGAGAAGAGAGAGAGAGAGAGAGAGAGAGAGAGAGAGAGAGAGAGAGAGGGGAGAGAGAGAGAGAGAGAGGAGAGAGAGAGAGGAGAGGAGAGAGCTCAAAGATTTTAGTGTACTTTAGCCTTTGGTCACAATATATCAACATGTTGTAAAATATGAAACGGCAATTTACAACCTTCTTAGTCACGAAAATATTAATCTGCACTTTAAAGCTTACCAAAAGAGCTCAAGGCAAGAACACCTTTTCAAAACATCAAATCAAATAAGTAAATAACTTATCATAAACAGAAGCATATTGTTTTCTTCATCTTTAGATGACTTTAAAGAATTGCACTTTGCCTTCTGTTTACTGCATGGAAAACAAATCTGGACAAATTGTGTCTGTGATTTCCATTTGTTGCTTTTAAAAGTGCATGTACAGGAACATTTACTGATTCTTTTAGAAATTTATCTCGTAAGTCTTTATAGAGACAACAATCAAAAATAAAATGGTGCTCGTTTTCAGGTTTGTCATTACAAAATGGACAATTTCTATCCTGTGATACCTCACTGTATCTATTTACGTTATTTTTAAGCGGAAGCACATTCAATCTCAACTGGGTGATGGCGACAGAAAACAATACGTCTCCACATCACATACATATTTTTCTTTTTCGAAAACTGATTTAAATGTTCGATATAAATCATACCTTGTAGGTCTCTGATGGTTCCATCCCATTCCTGGACGAACAAATCAATTAGCCTTTGTTTAAATACACGTAAAAACATTTTTACATCCCCAAGGCTATGCTGCATCCACACAATATTAAATCCAGTCTCACATAAAATTTCTCTTACTTTTGTAGCCCAGCAGTCCTTTCCCGATCTATCCAATTCAAATAGCACTGTGTAAGCCTTATGTGGTAGTCTACTGCTATCCATCTGTAACAGTTTTAGCCAGTATCTCAAGCAATTAATACAAGAATGAATATATAATGGATATCTTCCTAGCTCACCATAAACCATCTTATTTGGTGCTCTTGCTGGGACTCCTAGAAAACGTTTACATGCCATTAAATGAACCTTTTCTATGTGCTCTAGTCTCTGCAGTCCCCATAATTCTGATGAATACAATAATACTGATCGAATTTTAGTGTCAAAAATTTTGAAAAATACATTCGAGGTCATCTCTTTATACTTTTGAAACACCTTATTTAATTGAAAAACTGCTTTTTTCCCCTTTGCTGCTAAATGCATAGTACCTCTTTTAACACTGATCATAGTTGTAAAGTTAAACCCCAAATAACAGTAATTATTAACAACCTCTAATTTCTCAGAATTGTAGAACTATTTTTATGCATACCTAAGTACCCCCCTTTTCTAAATACTATCACTTTTGTCTTTTCGGAATTAACACATAGCTTCAGTTTTTTGCAACATTCATGCAAGACATTAAGTTGAGTTTGAAGGCCCATAGGGGTAGTTGAAAGTAAAGCAACATCATCAGCAAATAGCAATATGAAAAGCTCCATATAATCTGATAACAGTGCTCCATGTTTGCCCTTTTCTTTAATGTTGTGTGCTAACTGATCAATGAAAATTGAAAACAATGTAGGGCTCATAACGCATCCTTGCCGAACACCAATAGGACATTCAAACATTTCTGAGAGTTCATGGTTTATACATATACATGACAACAATGATTGATACATAGCTTTTAAACAGGCAAAGAATTTTCCTTTTACACCTTGAGCATCTATACATTCTAAAAGTTTGTCATGTCGAACAGAGTAAAAGGCTTTTCTAAAATCTACAAAAGCAACATATAATTTTCTGCCTTTTTTACACAAATATTTCTGAACTGTTGCATATAATGTAAAAATATGATCGACCGTTGAGTGGTTCTTACGAAATCCTGCTTGGGAATCTGAAAGTAAATCATTATCTTCTAGCCATGTGTACGGTCTTTTGTTTAGAATAGTTGTGTAACATTTTGAAATAATGCTAAGTAGGGATATTCCTCTGTAGTTATCAACCATTTCAGGATTTCCTTTTTTATATATTGGGATGATAATGGCTTTTAACCATTCCTGCGGAAAAATACCTTGATCAAAAATAGTATTGAACAGTTTTGTCAAAAATGAATATACTTCTTCCCCACCAGCCTGTAGCATTTCAGCAGAAATAGCATCAATTCCACTTGCTTTACCTTTCTTGAGTTTTCTAATGGCTTGGGTGACTTCTACTTCTGTTATGGGCTGATTTAACTCATGATTATTTTTCTTCAGATAAATCAGCTTCAATTACCCTCTGATCTATCTCTTCATTGCTATTTTGAAACAGATTTTTAAAATGGTTAAACCACTCTTCCATACTAATATTGTTACCAATTCTCTTTTTCCCACCGCATCCCATACTTCTCAACTGGTTCCAAAACTGAGAAGAATTATCCATTTCTCTTGCCAAAATTTCTGTTTTTAGTTTTTTGAACTTCTGTCTTTTATCTTTCAGTAAGTGTTTATATCTTTTTCTTGCTTCTACATACATTAATCTATCTTCATCTGATCTAGACTTTCTAAAACAGTTAAGCTTTTTCCTACTTTCCTTTTTTGCCATCTTACATTCATTATCAAACCATTCTGATTTTTTCTTCTTATTTTTATGAAATGTCTTTAACATGCACTGACTAGAAGTTTTCAGACATGGTACAAAAATATCTAAGGCTTGATCTATATCTATATCCAGACTATGTGTGGCCAGAATCAGTTTGTCTTTGATACCTTTACTTTGCAACATCGCAATAAAATCACTATTGTATTCTTCATTCCATACAATTTTCTCACAAACCAAACTTTCATCTTCAACTACCTTGCATTTTTTGTCTGTTGACCGTTTCTTAATCTGTAATTCCAAAACAACTGGAAGATGGTCTGATTCAGTTAAGCTTTCAACAGTAAGGGATACAACATTGACATAGGAAAGCAAGTCATATGATGCAATAAAATAGTCCACTGTACTTGTTCCAGAGGCTGTAATATAAGTACAACTGTCATCAAAGTTTTTTTTCACTGAGCCCATTTAAAATAATGCATTCAAACATATTACATATTTCTAATAATTGCTCACCAAAAAGATTGACCCCCCATCTTGAGATTTTCGTGGGAAGTTGTTGTCATCTGAAACAGTTGTACCTGTGAAATCAGTATCATCACCACTAAAACTATAATTTCTTGATGCAGTTCTTGCATTTAAGTCACCATTTAGAAGAATATAAAAGTCATCCCTCTTTTCGTATAAATCTACTAGGCATTGTTCTAACATTTCCATACCATATATTCCCTCCTGACTTTTCCAGAAAGGGGAATCATTTGGTGGAATATATGAGCAAACAAGCATAATTTCCTTGCATGTAGAAAAAAGTTCTTTATCAATTTTGACAATTATAGTATTTTCAACTTCTAAGTGAACTTGTTCCACAAAATTGGCAAAAGATTTCTTAATTAGAACAATGACACCCCCTGAGTATTGCCCTTTCCGAGACAGCTTTTTTGGCTTTTGACGTGTAGATAATGTAATCACTGAAAATAGGAGAATCAAAATCATTTGCAAGAAAAGATAGAGAAAGAGAGAATGAATGAATGGATGAATGAATAATCTTTATTTTTCAAGGGTTACAGAGTAAGCATTACATACTTTTTTCATCCGGCCCTTGCCCTGATCAGGGAATAAAGCTAAGAAACTGCCTCCCTACCCCTACATACCAACATCACCAGTACCACCAACAGCAGTTCAATCAATATTTTTAAAGAAGAGAGGAGAGAGAGAGAGAGAGAGAGAGAGAGAGAGAGAGAGAGAGAGAGAGAGAGAGAGAGAGAGGAGGGAGGGAGGGAGGGAGGGAGGGAGGGAGAGAGAGAGAGAGAGATGGACAGACAGACAGACAGACGGACAGAAAGACAGACAGACATTCTCTCTCTCTCTCTCTCTCTCTCTCTCTCTCTCTCTCTCTCTCTCTCTCTCTCTCTCTCTCTCTCTCTCTCTCTCTCTCTCTCTCTCTCACACACACACACACACACACACGCACGCACGCACGCACGCACGCACGCACGCACACACAACACACACACACACACACACACACACACACACACACACACACACACACACAACACACAACACCACACACACACACACACACAAACTAGCTCAGCTTCACAATCAATACCTTACAGCAGAAGCAGAGGTCACGGTGACCTGTCAGCGAGGCCAGCTTGTGCAGTGAAGCGTGCAGTGTGCACTGGCTTGTGCAGAGGAGAGATCAATAGCTGGACGAGCCCTGTGACTGGACAGTTGAAACTGGTCCATAGAAATGGGGTGAGGTGGGCAGGGCTGTCTGTGTGTTTCTTTATTGAGAACAAATGAATGAATGAATGAATGAATGAATGAATAAATGAATGAATGATGAATGAATGAATGAATGAATGAATGAATGAATGAATGAATGATGAATGAATGAATGAATGAATGAATGAATGAGTGAATGAGTGAATGAATGAATGAATGATGAATGAAGGAAGGAAGGACTGAATGAATGAACGAACGAAAGAATGAATAAATGAATGAATGAATGGTCTTTATTTTATCAAGGGTTACAGATGTTAGTAAGCATTCGTTCTTTTCATCCGGCCCTTGTCTTGATTAGGGAATATCAAAACAACACAAAACACTAACAACAAAAAGAAACAAAAAACCCAAACAAAAATCTGAACAAAAGAAACAAACAAACAAACAAAAAAGAACCCCAAACCAAATCTAACTACATTTCTATTTAATAATTGCAACCCCTTTCCTCACACAAACAACCATCACCAAAAATATAAGTTCAAACTATGAGTTAAAAAAGGAGATCAGTATACATTCAACAAACCCATAACCTCCCACTGGATACATTGATACTTATTTAAAGAAAGATATAGAAATGTATTCAACAAGAAGAGAGAGAGAGAGAGAGAGAGAGAGAGAGAGAGAGAGAGAGAGAGAGAGAGAGAGAGAGAGAGAGAGAGAGAGAGAGAGAGAGACAGAGAGACAGAGAGAGAGACAGAGAGAGAGAGAGAGAACAGAGAGAGAGGAGAGATGGACAGACAGACCAGACAGACAGAAAGACAGACAGACTCTCTCTCTCTCTCTCTACTCTCTCTCTCTCTCTCTCTCTCTCTCTCTCTCTCTCTCTCTCTCTCTCTCTCTCTCTCTCCTCTGATATACACACACACACACACACAAAAAGACAGACAGACAGACAGACAGACAGAAAAACTGGCTCAGCTTCATAAACAAAACCTCACAGCAGAAGCAGAGGTCACGGTGACCTCACCTGTCAGTGACGTCAGCTGGTGCAGTGAGGCGTAGGGTGCAGTGTGCACTGGCTTGTGCAGAGGAGAGATCAATAGCTGCAGGATCTAGCAGGTCATGTGACCAGCTCCCTCCCACCAGCAGCCTAGTGTACGCCGGGCTAGGATTTCCCAGTGACTCACCTGTCTCACCTGTCGGCACCATGGAGATTGATGTCAGTGGCAGCAGCCAATGATCAGCACATTGTAAGGAGCCCTGTGATTTGACAGGTGAAACTGGTCAATATAAGTGAGGTGAGGTGAGCAGGGCTGTCAGTGTGTGTTTCTTTATTGAGACAGAAAACAGACAGACAGACAGACAGACAGACAGACAGACAGATAGACAGAGACAGGGAGAGGGAGAGATAGGTGTGCAACAGAAGTGCAGAGTCCACATCGGGTTGCTAAACCTGGAAAAGCCTGACAGAACACAGGTAGGCTGGCCATGTTTCTGCCTTGTAGATCTGTGTGAGCCATGTTTGCTGCAGGGATGTTGAGTGTGGAGTAAAGTCACCCATTTCTCCACAAACCTCAACTTGACATGTACAGCCATGCACTGTTGACGACTCTTCTCAGCAACTGCTGGAGTTATAAAATCAGGTTTCGTGGAGTGATTCCAGAGTTGCAGTGCTGTAGTCGTGACTTTGACTAAGTCATGGATGCCAGTGTGTGACACACTAGTTCAAGATCAGGACTTTGGTTATTTTATAAGTAATTTTCTCTGACACTTTGCTTTGAGGCATAGTGTGTAACAGTTAACATAGGACTGTTGTAGATATGAAGTTAAAGTATTACCATTGTCACAGAAACTGTGTCACCAGTGTCTGTTTCAGACATGGCATGCCATTGACAGTGTCACCAATGTCTGTTTCAGGTCATTTATACTCAACAATGGCACAGCCTGGTCCAAGCAGCAGCACTGGTGCTGGTCAAGGGGTGAGTGTGTGTGTGTGTTGTGTGTGTGTGTGTGTGTGTGTGTGTGTGTGTGTGTGTGTGTGTGTGTGTGTGTGTGTGTGTGTGTGTGTGTGTGTGTGTGTGTGTGTGTGTTGTGTGTGTATGTGTGTGTGTGGGGTATTTGTTGTTGTTATGCTTGTCATCATTATTGTCATCATTGTTGTTATCTTTGATTTTATGTGTTTTTACTTTCAATGATATCAGATAAAAATGACACATAAAAAAAGCAAACTTGACAAGACAACAGAAATGACTTAAAACAAAAAAAAACAATAAATAATAACAAAAATCATTAAACACTAATGAAATCATAACAAGCATTTGAAGGATTGTGCCAGCCACATTTTTGCAACATTAAATGCCAAGTTCAAATTCAAATGGGGACGGGATAGCTCAGTGGTCAGAGCACTTGCTTTCCCCATGCTACGGTTAAGCAGTATCGAGCTTGGTTACCAAATGGATGGGTGACCATTTGCGTGTCTTGGCTTGAGTACAGTCCCCCAGTCTACTCAGCTGTAAATGGGTACTTGCCCTCGATGGGGTCAGGGAAGGTACAGCAACAAAGGAGAGATGGGCACCGCCCTCAATATGCTGGCCCCTAGAGAAGCTGAAGTTCTCTGATGCCTCGCTCCCCTACAACCACATAGGTTACGGGACACCTTTACCTTTCTGCACATTATTGAAAATGCTTCTCAGTAAGTTTTCTGAAAAATTGATTTAAAATTTTGTTGTATTCATGCATTAAAAATAGTATGTGCATACTGGTGATATTTCCATCATAGAGACATTTACTGATTCTGCTGAATTCAGTTAGGAAAGCCCTAAGTTGTTTTTTTTCTATACCACAAGCTGCTTACTTTTCTTGCTGTCCAAATATTTATGCAAGTCTTAGAATGGTTCATGTTTCTTTCATTGTCACTAGTGATAATATTGTTTAACCATTTCTCTCTTAGGCTTACTGAGTTTTTGTTTGGATATTTCTTTATTCACTGGTCGTTTTGTTGTTTTTCACTCTGATTTGGAATACATTCTCATTGAAAACATTGTCATCAAGAGAACTACACACCATGATTGCTTACATCTATTCCTGTCAGCTTTTGACTGATTTTGAGAAGTTTGAAAGCTGGTGTACCTTTTCCTGCATTGTTTGTTATTTTGTCATTAAATTGTGTAGCTGTTCCTGCATTGTTTATTGTGATGTCATCATTGCCTGCATTGTTTGTTGTTATGTCATCATCGTCTGCATTGTTTGTTGTTCTATCATTAAAATGTGTGTCTGCATTGTTTGTTGTTATGTCTTCACTGTCTGCATTGTTATGTCATCACTGTCTGCATCGTTTGTTGTTATGTCATCACTGTCTGCATTGTTTGTTGTTATGTTATCACTGTCTGCATTGTTTGTTGTTATGTTATCACTGTCTGCATTGTTTGTTGTTATGTCTTCACTGTCTATATTGTTTGTTGTTATGTCATCACTGCCTGCATTGTTTGTTGTTATGTCATCACTGTCTGCATTGTTTGTTGTTATGTCATCACTGTGTGCATTGTTGTTGTTATGTCATCACCGTATGCATTGTTGTTATGTCATCAAAGGATGATGTATTGTTGTCAATGTCTGCGTTGTAACTGATGCTAAACTCTAAACCAGAGTCAGAACTACAGAGGTCACTGACTGCTAAACACTAAAGCAGTGTTAGAACTACACAGGTCACTGACTGCTAAACACTAAAGCAGTGTTTGAACTACACAGGTCACTGACTGCTAAACACTAAAGCAGTGTTAGAACTACACAGGTCACTGACTGCTAAACACTAAAGCAGTGTTAGAACTACACAGGTCACTGACTGCTAAACACTAAAGCAGTGTTAGAACTACACAGGTCACTGACTGCTAACTCTAAAGCAGTGTTAGAACAGTCCACACCACAGTCATTGACAACAGACAAACAATCAGGATGACTGTGATTGCAGGCAGGGGCTGAACCAGAGGATGTCTGGATGACCTTTATCTATGACTATTTCCCAAAACTACTTGTCCAGACACACTTCGTTCCTCCATACCACTTTAATCGTACCTCCCAAATCGTACAGACCATAGCAGGACAAAGGGTCATAGTGAGAGACAATCCCCCATCAAGTGACCCTCCCAGCAACCAGCAGCAGTCACACCACCAGACCCACAGGTGGCAGGGAGGTCATGGGTGCAGTATCCACGTGACAGTCGGAATATCCGAGTACAGGACAGTGACCAGCAGGATGACCGTGCTACACAGCGCTGTCTCTCTGCCCTGTCCAACCTCGGCCATCAAGTCATGATGGTGATTTCTAATTTAGAATTCAGAAAGTATCTCAGCGGTAACACCAACCCCCTCCACGCTGCTGCTATTGCCCAGCTGCCCACCACTGCAGGTTCCTCTCTTCCCCCAAAGGTACAGGACGGGGAATGCGATGTGCTCGTTATTCACCGTGTCAACGGTATCATCCTCGGGGAAATCAAATCAGTGGGGGACAGCGACTACTTCCGTACAGAGGCCACAGATAAACAGATGAAGATGATCGTGAAACAAGTAAAGAAGGCAGCAGCACAGCTCAGAAACCAGGAGACAGCTCTCAGACACCTGATTAAGGACATGGTCCCAATCAGGATAATCAAGACGGTGCTTCTGCCTAACATCAGCTCTGCCCAGCTGAAATCAGCTCTGTCTGCCTCCCCGCCTCTGCTCCAGGTGAGTGTGTCATACTGCTGAGTTGATATCATTCATTATTGACAGGTGTCAGACTGCTGAGTTGATATCATTCATTATTGACAGGTGTCAGACTGCTGAGTTGATATCATTCATTATTGACAGGTGTGAGACTGCTGAGTTGATATCATTCATTATTGACAGGTGTCATACTGCTGAGTTGATATCATTCATTATTGACAGGTGTCATACTGCTGAGTTGATATCATTCATTATTGACAGGTGTCATACTGTTGAGTTGATATCATTCATTATTGACAGGTGTCAGACTGCTGAGTTGATATTCATTATTTACAGGTGTCAGACTGTTGATATCGTTCATTATTGACAGGTGTTCAGACTGTTGAGTTGATATCGTTCATTATTGACAGGTGTCATACTGTTGAGTTGATATCGTTCATTGTTGACAGGTGCCAGACTGCTGAGTTGATATCATTCATTATTGACAGGTGTCATATTTGATGAGTCGTTATCCCTTATTAATGGACAGGTGTCATAGCTGATGAGTTGATATCATTCATCATTGACAGGTGAAATACTGTTGAGTTGATATCGTTCATTGTTGACAGGTGTCATAACTGATGAGTCGTTATCCTTTATTATTGGACAGGTGTCATAGCTCAGGAGTTGATATCATTCATTACTGACAGGTGTCATCCTGCTGATTTTATATCATACATTACTGACAGGTGTTATACTGCTGATTTTACATCACACATTACTGACAGGTGTTATACTGCTGACTTTACATATGCATTACTGATAGGTGTCATACTGCTGATTGTACATCATACATTACTGACAGGTGTCATACTGCTGATTTTACATCATACATTACTGACAGGTGTTATACTGCAGGTTTTACACCATACATTACTGACAGGTGTCATACTGCTGATTTTATATCATACATTACGGACAGGTGTCATACTGCTGATTTTACATCATACATTACTGACAGGTGTCATACTGCTGATTTTATATCATACATTACGGACAGGTGTCATACTGC